>JAOEHI010032948.1:0-23964 GCA_025447815.1 Percopsis transmontana | reverse complement strand
CTAACTTAAATCTTGCTCTTTAGGTGATTTTGTCCTATATTAAGTGGGATGAGATATTTTGACTAGAAATTAGAAAAGTATTCCAGGCAAGATTTTGAGTTTTTGCAGTGTACTTGCCTCAAATTGTACACAGCCAAGTATGCATGTGTTTTTTTCTTTTTTTTTGTGCATTTGTTTTGTATTACTCAACACTCAACTTTCACTCACTGAAATACCTTCATCATTGCCAATACTATCTACTTTTAGTACTATTAGCCATCATTATTTACTGTGTCGATGAATAACCCAATGTTGTTCCGTGTGGTCCTAGGTTATATTATATTTCTTTCTTTCTTTCTTTCTTTCAGAGAGCCAGCTTCTCCCAGGAAATAACTTTACCACAGAGTGCAACATCCCGGGAAACTTCATGTGTGGAGACGGGAAGTGTGTCCCAAGCGGGTGGCAGTGTGACGGACTGCCCCACTGCTTTGACAAGAGCGACGAGAAGGGGTGTCGTAAGTCGAGAGTTGAGAGAGAGAATTAGCAAAACCCATTTTATGTTTCAACTGTGCCTGTTGCAGCAATGCTATCTACGGTCTATTTATAGTCACATCATTTCTTCTCAGCTGTTGAAAGTGGCTTTCACATTTCTTTCTCCTCTCTTCAAGCTCTGCCTAGCGAATTGAACTAGCATTGATAAGACATCTCAGTCTGCGCCCCCCTCTCTTTCCCAAACCCTTAGCTTCATTTAAGCACCAGGGCAATGCTTAATACCATCAAAGCAATGGCCGATTACTTCTGTATGATGAAATAGTAGCCTGCACATAATGGCGTTCTAAGGCAGTACAGTAGTATTTCAGTTTCAATCCTCACACTGATAGATGGGCTTTGATCTTTTTCGGTCTCTTTTCTCCTCCTCCCCTCTTTGTTTCCTCCCTCGATTCCTCCTCCGGCCTAAACTCCATGTAAAGATCGGAATGTAGATGAAGCTCAGTCCCGGTTGTCTCTCTTTCCCATGCCCTGCTTCCCTTTTTACAGATCAACCCTTTCAATTTCCCCTTTAGGACTTCTGCTTTCTGCTTGGTCTTCACACGAATCCACTGAGGCATTAAGAATTTATTAAGAATTATAGAATTAAGAAACATAGATGCTACTAGCTAGTGTCAAAATAGGAGACCTCTGAGTTCCCTGCCACAAAACTCTCTACCTCCAGCTGGCGAATCTCCCCTATCACCCCCTCCTCAGTTCTGTGCTGCGCCGAGGAACTTCCCTGGGGGCCTCTGGTGACACTTGAATGTGTCATGTTTTGACGCCTCTTCTCCTTTTTCACTTCCTAGCACTCCACTACCTCCTCCGCTAGCAGTCAGTTCTCAATGAAGCAGTTGAGACACATGAGGTGCTGAACATGAATACAAATCGTTAATTTGGTCTTAATTTAACCTTTTATTGGCTGCTCCATCCACCCTAGTGAACTATTACTTTGGATTTTAAAGTGGAATTAAACCTTTGTTAAACCCGTGATTCTGTAGCTTCCTTACCTCAATATTAAGTCCTCACGCTGATAAAAATAGACTTCAGAACCTATGGCGAACAAGGGTTTAAAGGGTTTAGGCACTGTCCTGTGCCTTAAACCTATCTTTTTAATAGAGAGAGAGAGGCTATTACGTATCCAGCAGTTAAGACTTGTCTTGCTTGTATGTCAACTGCAAACTTGTATTAGTTGAAGAAAGTCTATTTCTAATTTAAAGTAAAAAAGTGAAAGTTAGGTGGAGGGCACTGTTCAATATGTGAGTATTGCAATAATACGCAATAGTCTTGAGTATTTATGCAATAAATAGTAAGGACATTTCTTTGGGAAATGGGTACTTACCAGAACTACATTTCCATACAAAAATAACTGAAAATTGTGTAAATCTCTTTCCCACATTCTTCCATTGCTAACCCCATATAGGGGTTGATACAATGCTGAAAGTAAAACACCGGCATTTCCATGAAGGACTTGGGTTATTCTGTTTGGAAATTGTCTATTACATAGACCTCGCTACCACCATGTAAAAAAGTATAGAGAAGGCAGTTTTGAACAGGACTGCTATCAACGCAAAGCGTAGCCAGTAGCTGACACTAGAATAGGGAATATGGGTTGTTACTGTACATTTGTTTTATCCTGCGGAACATAGGTCCCTTTGTGAAGCTGTTTCATAATTCTAGCAACTATAAAGCACCTCTTAAATAGCTTAGGTTTTCACACTACAATCAAATCAGGACTGACATAGACTAGACAGCTAAAGATAAAGGCACGTTATTATAAAGTAAATGTCCTTTCTTGTCTCTGTTTGTGGGTGCCTTCAAGTGGGCTGTATTATCTTCAAATAGATGACTAGGTATTACTTGATTTTGCCTAGATCTGCTTCACAAAATCCCCAGAAAATCAGTACTTTGGGATAGGGGGTGGGGCAGAGTGAAGATGAGTTAGGAAAAAGGAAAGGTGGTAGGCAGCGGGGGTACATTATATGGGATAGCTAGATGGAATAACTGTCTGTGAGTCTCTTATATTAGGAGAAAACAGGGTCTGCAGACTTTGAGGCTGCAACACTGGAATCTCTGCAAGTAGAATTATAAATAACCCTCCCCGCTCAAAACTTGTTCCACTTGTATAGTCAGTCAATCTCTGTATACTAAGTGGGACGGAACATTTGCTAAATCGACAGTCGAGAGTAATGGCTTCATGATATAGCCTCTTCTGTCAATAGCCTATTCTCTTCCAACTACTGTATGTATAAAAGGGGCCACAATCATGTAAGAAAACCCACAAATATTACAGATTTTTTCATACAATAAGGGAATGGTGAAAGGCCTATCCATTTTTGTTTGGCAAGCATAAGTTCACAACACCTTCAAGACAAGCCCATTTTTGCATCATAAAAAATGCATTCACAAGGCGAAAACATCCTTTGCATGGACTTGTAGTAAGACAATCAAAGACCCTCACTTTTATCAGCAATTCCTTGTAACAAAACCCCTCTCTCCAATCTCCATCCCCTGGAAAACCTGGTGGGAATTCACCTTGCTCTGTGTTTTTTTTTTAAATATATATTTCCTCCATGTCGCTGTGTGATGTCCTTTTTCCACAATATGTTTTTGACAGTGAGATGTTTATTCACCCAAAAAGTTACTTTGGTTTCCTCTGCCCTTCACACACAAGTTCCTCTGTGTTTGTTTGTTTTCAGCCTCCCCTCTGCTACAATGGTCAACTTGAGTCAAGTAAATATACTGGCTAGCTCCTAAATAGCAGTCTCTGCTGAGAGGTGCATGTACAGCCCACAGAGTTATATTGCATTAAAGATGTAGCTTATTGTGTTACTGTCCATCCACATTATGTCAGGTCCCCTCTGCAGAATGTTCTTTATTATGTTGAGTTTGATTTCACCTGTGCTCCACATCAAGTCAAGGGAATCTTAAATGAAAACATATCCGAATGTGATTTAGGCAATATAGAGTACAGTTTGTATGTGTGTGTGTGTGTGTGTGTGTGTGTGTGTGTGTTGATAACCTCTCATGCCTGAGGGCTTATCAAGGAATATTTCGGAGACCGGGTGTTGACTAACTGCGTGAAAAAGTCAAAAGTGACTGGCCTGCTCCCTGAATATATCAACATATTACCTAGATTTGCTCAAGCCCTTTATTACCCAGTTTTGTTTTCGTAATGTTACCCTTCTTGGTTGTATTAAACTCCACACAACATACTGTATACTGGAAGTCAGAGCTTATTCCAATAACCTCCTGTAATAACCTGTAATATAACTGTATTGTTGCTCATGCAGTCATAACATTGCATACGCTTATGTATCTTTGTCTATTAACCGTCGCGATATACCCATGTGGTATAATGTTCAAGACTGTTTGTTATCACTGAATCTTTCCCGTTCTGCTATGGGGTGGGTTTATACCTACAACTGTCACCAAAGCTACACCACACCAGTGGAGATAGTGGGTTGGTAGTAACATGCCTGTTTCCGATAAGAAAAGTGACCAACGCACTGACCCAAACGGAAGCGCAAAGCACTGATAGAAGCTTAAATATGCTTCTGTCCTGTTTGTCTTTGCTCTTGGGGCTTATAGCAGAGCGATGCCCTATGGAGAGAAAGCAGGTAGGAGTGTCAGTTTGCGAGTGCTTAGAGATGAGCATGGCTTCGGTTTTAAGTCGGTTGTTTCAGCACTCAGTGAGAGATGCAGTTTACAGCCCCATAGGAGATGGAGAGTGATCTGGGGAGAAGAGAAGATTAACACAGGGAGAAAGAGCTAACCATTACCAGTGTGGACCGAGGAAAGCAATGATTTAATGGGACCATGTATGGTGTAGCCTAGACAAATAATGTTTGACTGATCTATGCGTTAGTGTAATTAATACCAAAGAACATGGATGAAATATTGATCAGATATTACACAGTCTCCTAGTGACTAAAATGTAAATGCTTAATGTTTGCCCAGACAGCAAGAAGCTAGCAGATCTAGCAGCCAGTGGCCGTGTTGCTAACCAGGCTTTATGTATTTTACTATAGATAATGAAGCCACATTCAAAATAAAATATAACATAATAATAATAATTATAATAAATGTATATATTCAAACTCTTGAGCTTGTACAGCCAGATTATGGTCTTGTGTGCCTGTGACAGTGACATTTAAAGATTGATTAGTCTGCCCGCCTAGTCTATCTCTTCCAGACCGCCCCCCCCCCCTGACTTGCCTGCTTGCTTTCACCCTGACTCCATTACCTATTGATTTTCCTTCCTTCAGAAATGCTCGGCAAGGTTAGACCAAGCCATTCAAGTCCTCAGCAGTCTGTGTCCACTCTTTCTCCTCTCCTCCACTGTTTTTCACTATTGCCCTTCTTATTGCGCGTCACTTTCTCTCTCTTAAATTCCCGCCACGTCCTTCTCTACCTGTGCTGCACAAGTTATTCTCTCCTTGTGAGAGTGGGGGAGAGAGGAAAACGGGAGAAGCAAGGAGAAGGGCATAGAGGTTGTGGCGTGAACAGGAGTTTTGCTGTTAATATTTGGTCTGACACACTAACATGCTGAAGCTAAATTTATATCGTGTTAGCACAGGGTTTAAACTTAGACGGACAACATTTTTTAATTGAAATACTCAACTATATACTCAGGAGGCAATCTCTGGGATAGCGGAACTGAACCCAAAGAAGGAACTGCAGCACCTTTTTCTTAAGGTGCAACAGTAAAATTATAATGCCATAAATGAAAAGGAATAAATGTCCTCCCAGCCCCATGTAGTAAATCTTGATAAGATAATTTACGTGGGAGGGGGCAGAACATGAACCAATACTGTACCCTCACATATTCAGGAAGAACATTAAAAACAATGGGTAAAATCTTTTGTATGTGTGCCTCTAGGGTAAAATCTCACCCTAGAGGCACACATACAAAAAGGTCACTGAGGATTGTAGGCCTTGGTAAATAGGTGAGTTCCAGAGGGTGGGGGCTGTGACGCTGAAGGCTCTGTCCCCAAAAGTCTGCAGTCTGGTGTGGGGGACAGAGAGCAAACCCTTATTTGTGGACCGCAGATTCCGGGCGGCGTCCTGTAGGTACAGGGGGGCAAGGTCATGGAGGGATTTATAGGTGAGGAGGAGGTGATGCGGTACTTGATTGTGAGTCAGTGAAGGTGAGTACGGCTTGGGGTGATGTGCTGCCAGAGCCTGGTGTGAGTGAGAACCCTGGCAGCTGAATTCTGCACACGTTGGAGCATGTCCAGGGCCAAAATATTCAGATAGACGGTTGAGGAAGATGGTATGGGAAACTGTGTCAAAGGCTGCTGAGAGATTAAGGAGAATGAGGATGCTGATGTGGCCGGAGTCAGTGGCCATGAGGAGGTTATTGGTGATTTTGATGAGGGCAGTCTCAGTGATGTGGTGTGCTCTGAAGCCAGATTGCAGGGGTTCATAAAGATAAGAGTTGGGTGGCAACTTCTATTTCCAGGATTTTGCTGAGGAAGGGAAGGTTGGAGATCGGACGGTAGTTGTTAAGGTCCTCCGGGTCCAGACTGGGTTTTTTGAGAATAGGGGTGACAGCAACTGTTTTGAACCTGGAGGGTACTGTGCCAAGGAGGAGTTTATGTCTACCTTGGTGGGACAGAGGGTAGGTAGGCATGCCTTGACCAGGATTGTGGGTTTGGGGTCCAGTGGACAGGTGGAGGGCTCTGGCTACTATCTTAAGGCAGATCCGAAGGAGAGAAGGAGGATAGGGTTAGTTAGTGCTGTGGCAGGCATGCAACGGGTGGGAGGGGGGATATCCTGTGGGTAGAGGGTCCAGGCGGGTTGCTATGGTGTTGGCCAGGGTTGATGCATTAACAGACTTGATGGTCCTGAAAGTGTTGGTACGTTGGTACGAGTTTTTGCCTTGGTAGGGGGACAGGAACAGAGAAAAGGATGGCACTGTGGTCAGATACAGCTAGGTGGCAAGGAGTATTACCAGTGGAACACACCAGATACAGTGTGTGACCTTTGGTTTGAGTTGCACATAGACAACCTCTTGACACAAACAGGAGAGACTTAATTATTTTAAGCCTAACCTCCACCAAGAAGATGTCATCCGACACAGCAGGGAGGGGACACAAGTCTACCTGGTGGATACTAGCATCGCCGGTTATTGCTGGTTATTGCCGGTTATTGCCGGAAAGCTTACCGCATTAGAGCAGAAAAATGACACGCAGATCATTAAACAATAACACCTGCATTGCATTTTTTTCTAATAATTATTGCAGTTTTGCACAATAAATGTTCTTAAATGTTCTTTGTGAAATATGTCCTAGTAAAGAGTAACGTCTGCCATGCAGTTGCCATACCAGTGCTTTACCGCTTCAGAAGCATTTATATTGAAATTTGAAGAAAAACTAATATACTGTGACAGTGGTCACCAACCGGTTGATTGTGATTGACGAAAATAATAGAAAAAAATAAATACACAAATACATTATGCTTGAATAATGTTCAGTTTTACAAGCGCCTCTCTGTCTCTTGACCCAGCTGTTGTATTTTAGCTTAGCATGAAAGAAACCAATGAGAAGAGGAAGCTACTGGTCATTGCGAATCGTCAATATATGGCACTGGCTGTTGATAGCCTGCTTACAGTTAGCTAGCATGGCGGAGGCTCCATGAAAGAAGGCGAAAACTTTTTTCACACAGAATGGGAAGAGCAATTTATTTTTAATTGTAAAAGACAAGTGTGTGTATGTTGTGCCACCAAACACAAGCACTGTCTAAAAGAGGAAATCTGGAGCTTCACCCCAACACCAAACACCAGAGATTCAAAGAGCCCAATCCGTTCTAGGAAAATTGACAATTCGAAGTTGAAGGCCCAGCAATCGCTTTACTGTTGCTCAACTGTTGCTCAACTGTTGCTCAAAATAAGGCAGATACTGAAGCCTCATTACTTGTAAGTCACCTTAAACATAGGAATCCTTTTACAGATGACGATTTATTCAAGGAAGCAATGGCCATTACGGCAGACACTGTTTTCAAAAACTTCAAAAACAAAGACGACATCAAAACCGCACTCTGTGGTTTACCGCTTGGTCCTGCAACAGTGACAAACAGGGTCTAGTCACTGTCAGAGGACGTTGATCGATAAGTGTTAAATTACTTTTTACTCTCTGAATATTTTTCACTATAGTTTGACAAATCCCTGGATGTAATGGACATAGCTCAGCTTGTGGCATTTATCAGAATGGCTTTCCAGGATTCTACAACAAAGGAGGGCTTCCTCACCCTTTTGCACAGGAGAGAGTGCCCGCTGGTTTTATAGCACTGTGCAGTAATAACCCTGATTTTCCCGACTTCATGAATTACCACTGTGTGATTCATCTGCAGGCCTTGTTGGGAAGGTCATGGACTTTTCTCATATAATGACACTGGTGGTTGAACTGATAATCTAGATTCGATTTGTTGACTTGCCGCCTGAGACTTTTCTGTGAACAAGGAACGAGGAGCAACTGTCGGATGATCCGTGGCTACTGGGCCTGGGGTTTCTGACAGACCTAACGGCAAAACTGAATGCACTTAACAGCGAGCTCAAGGGAAAAGACCGACACCTGCCCCACATGTCCGACATGTAGATCTTGCATCATACCACCGCCTCCTCTCCGAATTCACCACTTCTGGTTCTGCAGCCAAAGCCAACTTCTATCAAAACAAAATCCACTCCACCGCCACAAACCCCAGGAAACAGTTCACTGTATTTTCTTCCCTGCTCATACCACCCATCCCTCCTTCCCCATCCTCCCTGTCAGCTGATGACAGGGAGGATCAGTCATTCACTTTTCAAAGAAAGTGAATGACATTAGCCAGTCCTTTTCCTCTCCCTCTATCCCCTGTCCCAAATTGCCTGTTGGTAATCTAAACACTTTCTCTGCCCTCTCTGCAGAAGATATCCAAACACTGATTGTATCCAACCGGGCCACTACCTGCCCACTTGACCCTATTCCTACATCTCTTCTCCAAGCCAGCTCAAATGAGATCCTACCATTCCTCACCTCTCTGATCAACTCCTATCTGGCAAAAGGCTCAGTACCAGCTGCCTTTAAAACAGCTAGAGTCAGACCACTACTCAAGAAAAAAAACCTGGACACATTCGCAGCGCAGAACTACAGACCGGTATCTAAAACAATCCAACCAAATTTCCTCCTACCTCTCACAAAATAACCTCCTGGACCCAAACCAGTCTGGTTTCAAGGCTGCTCCCTCCACTGAAACTGCACTTCTCATGGTGACAGAAGCCCTGCACACTGCTAAAACTTCCTTCCTCTCCTCAGTCCTCATCCTCTTAGACTTGTCTGCAGCATGCGGCATGGTAAACCATCAGGCCCTTTTACTAACCCTTGCTGAGCTGGGCTTTGCCAAATCGGCTTTATCCTGGTTTGAGTCCTATCTGAAAGATCACTCCTATCGAGTCCTCTGGAATGGACCAAACCCTGCCCACTCAACACTAAGGCTGTGCTAAAAAATCGATACAGCAATATATCGCGACATTTATCTTCGCGATATACTATTTCTTCCAGCTCAAAAATCGATTGACATTGTGCTTGGATGTCTTAACATCTCCTCAAGCTCAACCTTGAAAAGTTGGAGCTACTCTACCTTTCGGCAAAGGAAGGTAGAGTAGATTCAAAACACTGGTGTTTTGGCCTACAAGGCAATAAAAGTAACTGCCCCTCTCTACTAAGCTATAGTAAGATTCCAGGCCCCAACAAGAGCACTTTGATCTACCACCTCGGCTGGCACCTCTGGCACTACGAGGGCGTAAGAGCCCAGTCTCAACCCTTCTCTGTCCTAGCACCGCAATGGTGAAATGAGCTTCCCACAGCAGTCAGAACATCAGAATAAATACCGACCTTCCGCAAGACACTTATAACCCACCTCTTTAAAAATTAACCTTTGTACCTCGACAATCGGGGTACCAAGTGCCTCCTTTCTACTCTTCTCCTTTCTTTAAAAAAAGATCCTTTAGATACTTTAGATCTTTAATATTCTTAGAGCTGATCCTTTAGATCAGCTCTTCGAATATTATGTACTTGTATTCAGGCTGCGAGTTATTAATGGCTTCTTGGGAATTGAATGATGATTTTTATAGGAATATATTGAGTAATGTATACTGAAAAATTGAAGTAACCATGATGACATAATGCTGTCCTAATTCTTGGAGAATGTTGTTTGCTTGCAAGAACCGGTGGTTAACCAGTTCAACTGTTGACAGTGAAGTGAAGTGAAGTGTACCGATTTTAAGTTGCTTTGGATAAAAGTGTCTGCTAAATGCTATAAATGTAAATGTAAAATGAATGCATATTTGGACCACACAAAAAACGTGAGGCTGACACACTTTCCCAACCTGGAGTAAATGTCACAGGCCATCGAAGACAAGGACGCTTTTCACCCTGAGGAGTACTGTGCTCACCTGGACAAAGTGGCAGTACAGTTCATTCTGCGTTTTTGTGAGTTAGACGACATGCAAGATATTGCTGCATTTCTCTCAAACCCATTCCTGCTCATTGATATAGAGCAGGTAGCAGCCAAATTCCAGCAAGTATTTGTTTTTCCAAGTGTTGGTGACATGGAGATGGTTTATTGGGGACTTGTCAGCAGAGAGAAATTTCCTCTCCTCACCGCATGTGCACTAAGATTGAGTGCCTGCTTTAGATTCACTTACCTCTGTGAAATGGCATTTTCACAGATTAAAATAATCAAATCAAAGTACAGGAACTGACAGACACCTCACAGACTGCCTCAGACCGGCTGTCTGTAGCTATGAGCCAAACTACAAAGCACTCGCAGACAGTATTTAGTCACAGCCATCACACTGACTTGAGTAATATGACTGCAACAGTTTTGCCTTCAGATGGCAGTGTAAAGTGATACTGCGTAAGATGCATAAGACAGAACTGCTTAATTGCACTGACTGAGAATTTTAAAATACAATTAGCCTAAATAAAAGGCCTCAAATTAAAAATATAATATGGGCTGTTCTTTCCTTCCGTAAAATTTTCCTTTCACCAAGGTCAGGGATCTTAAAAATGTTGGTGAACACTGTACTGTGATATATACCATTACCGTCTGTGCTTAAAATTATACTGTAATCACAGACTATCAACACAGAACACAAATTGATCTTATGTCCAAATTATTGGCCCTGTGCACGAAGCGCCATCTAGCCCCATTCTGAAGACTGGTGACCTCCCAGCCGCGCTATAAGTAAGTAGGTCACTTTGCGGAGCAGATGTACGCAAGGTTTTTGTGGTCCGTCCACACAACACATGGCTGTTCCGCTCCCTCCGGCCAGTGGCGCCACTCCTCCAGAGCTAGCTTGATGGCTAGGAGCTCCCTGTTGCCGATGTCATAGTTGCACTCCACTGGACTGAGAGAAGAAGACGCAGGGGTGGAGTTAATTGTCTGTAGGGGACCATTTGAAGAGGACAGCTCTTATCCCAATGTCGGAGGCGGCCACCTCCACAATGAACTGGAGGGCTCGATCAGGTTTAATGAGGATGGGGGCTGGGGAGAAGCGGCACTTGAGGTCCGTAAAGGCGGTCTCAGCCTCAGGAGTCCACTGGAAGGGAGAGGAGGTGAAGGTAAAAGCAGTGAGAGGTGCAGCAAGGTGGTTATAGTCCCAGATGAACCTCCTATAAATGTGGGCGAACCCCAAAAAGTGCTGTAGGTGCTTGCGGCTGGTGGGGGCTGGCCATTCCATCACTGCTTTTACCTTGGCAGGGTCCATCTGCACCTCCCCTCCGCAATGATGTAACCAAAGAAGGAGACCCTGGGAATTCGCACCTCTCTGCCTTGACGAATAGCTTGAATCCCAGGAGGCACTGGAGGACCTGACGCACATGCTGCTCATGCTTGTTGAGGGACTTTAATCGATGTTAACGAACCAGTTGAGCATGTCACGGAGGATGACGTTAATGAGGGCCTGGAAGACCGCGGTGGTTAACCCAAAAGGCATTAACGGGTTTTCGAAATGGCCCAGTGGGGTGTTAAAAGCTGTCTTCCACTCGTCCCCCTCTCAGATTTGCGTAGGGCCAGCATAATGAAGACTGTGACTCCGTGGAGGGGGGCAAAGGCAGAACTGATTAGGGCTAACGGTTATGTGATCTTCACCGTAATGTTATTCAAGGCCCAGAAATCATTGCACATATGAGGGAGCCGTCCTTCTTGCCGACAAAGAAGAAACCAGCCCCCACAGGGAACGAGGAGGGGAAAATTAACCGTGGTGAGAAATTCCGAAGGTATTTCTCTATTGCCTCGTGCTCCGGTTGGGAGAGGTTGTAGAGCCGACTGTGAGGGGGGGAGCTCCAAGCTGGAGGTCGATGGCGCAATAATACAGGCGAGGTGAGGTGAGGTGGCAGTGACAGGGCCTTGTGCTTATTGAAAACGGGGGCAAGGTCATGATAGACCTCTGGACAGATCCGGGGGCTGGGGCTGGAGGCAGTTCATGCTCCACAAGGTGACTCTCCCATTGGCCCAATCTAGTTGGGGGTTGTGCATCCAGAGCCAAGAGGTGCCAAGGATGACAAGTCTGTCCATACTGTGGAACCATATCATCTCCCGGTGGACAGCAGGAGAGTGAGGGGGGGGCTGTGCGGTTGGTAACACGTGCCAGCTGTTGTCCGTTCAGCGCCTTAGCGTCTAGGGAACGTGTCAAGAGGCTCCAACTTAATGTTCAACTGCCTGGTTGAGGAAACTTGTCCGCTCTGGATTCCACCAATGCTAATAGCGGGAGTGACTGGGCTTGCCACAAGAGGGAGGCTGGAAGCTGGAAGGAAGCAAGTGGCCCGCCTGGCCGGGAGTACCAGGAGTTGAGGCGACAGGCGCACTCCTCGGGGGACAGGTGAACGCGACCCAAATGCATGGGCTCGACTTCGGGAGTATTCTGTGAGGCTCTGGGCTGCTTGGTGTGCCTCGGAAGGGATCTTTTGCCAATCTTTCTTGACGACGCTCCTGTAGGTGGCTGTCCACTCTTGATGTCGGGGGCGATTAGCTGGTCCAGAGAGAGACAAGTGCGTCCTTGATTGTCTCACCAAGCACGTTCTGGAAAGCCCCTTGCAACGCCTCATCGCTCTACTCGCTCCTTACTGCCAGGGTCCGAAACTCCACGGCTATCTCGGCCACGCTGCAGGAGCCTTGTCGGAGGGTGAGGAGCCATCTCACCGCATCCTTTCTCCTGGCGGGATGGTAGAACCCCTTCAGCATCTCACACATCTCCCATCAGGTCTGATTGGCTCTCCCACACTGCGGATCCCCAGGCCCGAGTGGCTCCAGTCAGAGAGTTGATGATGTAGACTATGCGGCCGCAGTCCGTGGCTTACGAGTGGAGCTGCTGCTCGAACACGAGGGAGCACTGGGTTATGGTTCTGCAGGAACCCAAATCCCCGTTGTACCGTTCCGGGGCCGGGACAAAGAGCTCATGGGGGGACGAGCCTGGGGCCGTAATCACGGGGGCCGGGGACTGAGGCGGATCGAGAGGTGCTGCTGGTCCCTGGGTAAGCTGAGCGGAAAGGGAAGTGAGCTGGTTGGTGAGGAGGACGATTTGCTGTACCATGGCCTGGCTGTTAGCGGCAAGGACCGTGCAGCCGGCGGATGTGAGGCAGGTCCGAAGCCGGTGGAGGCGCAGGAGCGAGGTCGAGAAGTGTAGACCAGGGAGGAGGGAGCAGGCTGCAGGCAGACGGAGACAGGGCAGACTAACATGATAATTATCTTCACTAGAGAGAGCGAGGACTCGACTAACTGTGTGGCTTTGTCAACGATCTGGTGGCGTGTTGCAGTGGTAGCTGGGTATAAATAGCCGCGGCAACTGATGAAAATTGGCCACAGCTGTCCACTCCAACACACCTGATTGTGCTGGTGCAATAAATCACACACGGACACACACACAGAGAGAGAGAGAGAGAGAGAGAGAGAGAGAGAGAGAGAGACTGACTCCTGGCTAGGTAAACGGGGCAGGGACCGAGAGTGTGACACAAATCAACTCTTTCCATATGATATGAAAGTAAAGTGCATTCACCAAAATGAAAGACCAAAACATAATAATAGAAAAACATTCAGAAATAAACAAACATTGCTCATTAGACCTCTTCTCAAGACTGAGGGCCCCAGTTTCCCGGTCAAGGTGCAAGCGGAGGCACCTGTTAGGACAAGACAGCTGACACCTTGTTTACGATTGGTTCTTTTGAATATGCAGTTTGCTGATTTTCATCATAGCTCATTAAACATTCAAGTTGAATGTTTACTGTGTGTAAACATTCTCTTCCTCATTGGTGGTTTTATTGCAGCCTAGGGTTAGCTGTGTTAACTAGTGAATGACCACCATCACCATAATCACGACTGTATTCAACAAAGGGAATAGTTGCAAACAGCAGGGCAGTGTTTTTGGTGTGGGAAGCTACATTTGTCTCTGTGTGCCATACAGTTTCTTATCTTCCCACACTTCTCCTAATTATTAATATATTGGAGCTGAGGATAGGATCAATGAAGCATTCACGATTACATGAATTTAGCAAAACATGTCCAATTTGGGTGGGTGGCCAATTGATCAAAGTAAGTTTTTTTTGCAATGTGAAAGGTAAGCATAATTGCAGTTTATCTGTTTATTGGGACGTTTTTGGAGGATTTGCATCGATAGCAATTCTATAGAGAAGCAAGGCTATAGAATAACCATGCAATGTAAAGAAAACCGTGTGTGTGTGTGTGTTCTCAGGGTGTTACCTCAAGGATTCAGCTTGACTCAGACCTCATTCGTTTTCATTTGTGCTACTCAGCTGAACACTGGAACTAAGTTTGGAAGCCATTCAGCGGCGAGCCTGTAAACAACTTCTATTAGGCTCAGAAAGTAGAAGGAAAATTTGGAATATGGCTAAAGATGTTCCACCTCAGAGACAGAGAGTGTGACAGGAGGATTGAAGATGAGGGTAGGTTGTATGTGGGGCAAAGGAGTGTAAATTAATCAACATTACTTGAATCAACTTAAACTGGTACAGAGGAAAGTGCCAGAGAGGGGATTATCAAGGGAGTCTTTAATAAGGCTTTCAGTTTGTGTTTTTAAACTCCCTCTCCTCTTTTCACCCTAAACGGGCTGCCTCATAATTAATTTCAATTTCTCTGTATGGCTTGAAAGCGCTGCTCAGCTGTGAAGGGCAATGTGACCCTAAATGCAGCTAAGTACATTAGCAAGCTGCTATAACCTTATAACCAATGCTGTTCCTCCTACCAAGAACATGCTTTAGGAAATGCCATTCATTGGATTTTGTTTATTTCGATGATAAAAACATGGAGTCCAATTAGCCTACCTTAGTAGTAGTAGTTGTTAAGTGCTAAGTGAGCCTTTAGATATAGTGAAAGAGAATGACAATGATGTCAACATAACAGGCCTCCCCTTCTGGAAACAGGAAATAAAGCTCCTATATGAAACCCAATATGTGAACATGTTTTCATTATTTTCCACAGCACAAAAGCAGAAAAAAACAGATATAGGAAATGTAAAACAAGTAAATAAATAAACCAATAATAAGTATGAGGGGAGTAAAAGATGTTGCCATTGTTTGTGGTCAGATAAGTCGCAATGTTCTTGATGCTTATTTGTATCTTTTCTTGTGCAACAACTGAAAGCTATGTCTATTCTCTCCGTGGAGTCTAATGAATGTGATATACGGTGTAAAATGGGCTTTAAGTGGCCGGGGTCTCTGATGTGCAGGTAAACAAAGGCTTGGTAGACTGCACAAACACACACGCACACACACTCTCAAATATACACAGAGAACAGGCAGTGGTCCAGCTCCACTCACATTCAGTGGATTACATTCTGCAGGCTGGGGCTTCAAACCCACACTGGTTGTTATGCCTAAGCCCCCCCCCCCTCCCGCCCCTCCTCGCGTACATAATCGCCACAGCTTGAAAGAACTCATAAATCAGCCTACCATAATATATTGTAGAGGGAAAATGTGTGCCCCTGGCATTTGAGACGGCACAATGCCAAATGATGGGCAGGCCAATCCAGCTCTTTGTGTTTTGGCGTGTGGAAAAAAACAAAGATGCTGGTGGTTGGCTGTGAGATGTCTAGTGCAGCAGTCTAATGCAAGTCACAGTCACTGACATAGAGATAGCCCCTCTTTTTCTAATGTGTTTGTTCCAGCTATTGTATTATAATGCTGTTCCCTAAGAGAGTAGATTAACAAAAACTAGGGTAGGAAAACCGAGAGGACTAAGACATGACATGGTATTTCACTCAAATGTGGCTTTGTATTACAACTTGAAAATAGCAACAGTCCTTATGTAAAATCTTCTTTGTAACTTGTTTAAGTCAGGCATGTGACATTCCAAGTTCACAGTGAGCCAACGCTTTCTGATGCTTGCATCTACCCGCTTTCATGTTTTTCTACCTGAGCTAGGGAAGATCAATGTGTTTTCGTTTCAAGTGTGGAGTTAGTGCTAAACGGAGGATGCTAGGCATTGTCAGTCAGTCTCAGGCCTGTCCGGGGAGATAAGAAGTCCTATGGCTAGGTTTAAGCAGATCGATGAGCAGGATCCATACACTTTCCCAGACTATTTGCTCAGTTTGTCCTTGTCGTTACTTGGTTTTCCTCCTTGAACCTATGAATGCCGCTGCAACATTTACCTAGTGCAGGTTTAAAATCAAGGAGTGTACCTTTAACAGTTCACTCTTAGTAGTACTAGACTAGGGGTGGATGGTGTAAACGGTATAGAAAGTACACCGGTATGAATTTTTTCTATGGTATAGATTTTGAATATACCGGTATAGATTGACTCAATGGTATAGATTTTGACCGGTAGAGCACTTACAGAGGCAGCAATGCACTAAATGTGCCTAGTCTGCCAGAAAGAATAATGGCCATGCCCTACTACATACAGCAAAAATGCATAGTGTCGTACGGCACATTGCAAACTGGCCACACATGGGTGTGTCGGCTATTTCTGTAAGCAAAAAATGTGTGCTTTGGAAGTAGCGATCTTTATAACTATGCCTATTACACGTATAAACTGTTTTACCAGTACAATGTTGGTGTAATTAACAGATTTGCTTAAAAGAAAAAGTTTTTATTCTATAAAATTAACTAAGACTACAACTTCAAACTCCTTAGTTTCACTGCAATTTATTATTGCAGTTTTGCACAATAAATGTTAATACCTCTGTAATATGTGAAATATGTCCTAGCAATACAGTTAAAAGTACAATAGCTGCCATGCACTTGCCATACCAGTGCTTTACCCCTTCGGAAGCATTTATATTTAAATTAGAAGAAAAACTAATTTGCCTACACCGTAATATATACCGTTACCGTCCATGTTTAAAATATACCATGAGATAAATTTTAGACCATACCTCCCAGCCCTACTTTCAACGATAATAAAATATTTAATATAGCAGATGGCTTGGATTTTTTTAAATGGCTGTATCATCCTCCTGTGGCTCAAGGCCTAATCCAGCATTCTGCTGTATTTCTCCCCTTCCCTCCGTCCCTTCCTCTTCTGTCCATAGCTAAGGTCAAGTCAAAATGTGCACCCACGTTCTTCGCCTGTGCCAACGGGATACACTGCATCATCGGGCGTTTCCGCTGTAATGGCTTCAGTGACTGTCCTGATGAAAGTGACGAGGACAACTGCAGTAAGTCTCCCAGGATAACCAAATCCTGTAACACTGCTACACTACAATCTGACTGGCCCCTACACTGTAAAAAGTGCTAACATGTAAGATCTAGTGTATTTGCATTACTGTCAGTATTTTAAAACCTCCCACTTTGGGTAAAGTATTTCCTAGTGGTGCAACGGTTCACCAAACTCACGGTTTGGATCGTATCACGGTTTTGAATCACGGATCGGATCGTTTTTCAGATCAGTAAAAAATGAAAGGGAGACAAATATAACGTTGCTTACCATTTATTAAATAACACTTAAAGCAAGGAACTTCTGCCCATGGTCTTAAAGGGATAATCCGATTGTCACGGTTTGTGTAGGATAGGCGAGAGCAAGCACGAGCCAGAGGGAAAACACGGACAGCCAGGAAACGGTATACGCGTAGAGCGTAGGTTTAATAAAACAAAACACAAAGTACAGGGCGTTTTATGCCAAAACACAGAGTGCTGTTTGGGAAACTAAATAGTAACTAAAATAAAGGTTAATGCAATGCACCTGTGGGGCTAATCCTCCACAGGTGCGTCGTGAGGAAGGGGAGCACGGAGCGTGCTTTGGCCTGTGCGCGCTGATCGTGACAGTGATATTTTGTCCCACTGTGTACTTGCTTTGTTTGAAAACAAACATTGTTAGTCGCTTTGGATAAATGCTTAAAATGTAAAAAAAATGTAAAAACAGTTTGAAAACTGCGTGCAGGGTTGGGGGAATTTCAGGCAGGGTGGGAGAGTGAGCTGTGGGTGAGCGAGACTAATTGCACGTCCTCTGGGGCGCCACAGGCACGAGAGTTTTCATGTTTTCAGGGAGGGGTTGGTTGCGTTCTCGTGTTTTTAGGTGCAGGAGGGGTTGCTTTCGTCCTTGTGTTTGACACAAAATCAACGTTTCTCTAATGGCTGCAAAATATTGCCCCTTTAAACTAAAAAAACATAGCCCTTAGTATGAGTATGGCCTCATGTCTGCAGCGATAGACATCCCAATGGATTTGGTAATACCTTTAGCCTGGTCTGATTCTGCAGCAAAGGGCGGCTTGAATGCCGCAGTAAGGAGCGGCTGTTGTCCCCTGGCTCCAGTCACTGAGAAATCAGGATGATGTCCCTTCAAATGTGTGGTCATGCTCAATGCCATTCTCATATGGCTTTCTCAGGGCACAATGCATACATACCATAACGGTTTTGTCCACCACCCTTCTTCCGTCATCATTATATTTTACAGGGAAGCCAAAATGCTCCCATACATGTGACTTAAATGATGCGGGAAGCTTTTCTTTCACTCTGCTGCTAGCCAGGACTGTCAATGTACTTTATCCTTTTTTCTTGTTCTTTGCCTTTTGCAATTGATTCTTCCTGTATTGATTCATTGGGATTCAACATGCCCCATTCATGTGAACACACAATTGCTTTTTAAACATAATCAAATTAACCTTCAGCGCTTCAAAGTAAAACACAGCTCACATCTGTCTTGTCTGTATATTTTCACTGCAACTCTGCATCGAGATTTAGGGAATTATTACTTTAAAAAGTAACAGCGGCAGTAAAACCGTATTTTAAACTATGATGGTTAAACTTTGCAATTAATCTGCAGATCACTGATCAACTACGATCCGTTACACCACTAGTATTTCATATATAGTATAAACATGTACTGTATAATACAAGCAATTAGTGTTTGGCTTCTAATACGACACACTATTAGACAAGCACATGCATGCATAGACAAACGTATGATAACGCCTCATGGAGTGTGTATGTGTTTTACAATTACAATTTTTGTCTGTTCTGCCGCCTTTGGTCAATAAATACACACTTCCCCTTTAACTAGCTTGTTGCCTTAATTCTGTTATGTTCAGCTGATACAAAATGTAATGAATTCATTTTATTATTCATGACAGATGAACATGCTGACCATGACAGTTAAGACGACAGGGTAACTTAAATAATTCAGGTTGAACAAAGTAATTGTTCAGGTCTATATGGTGGCAGTTTGGTCCCTGTTCACACTTAAAATGTGGTTAAGTTAGAATCTTAATGTTTATTAAAGGGAGGCTATTTTGAACAGTGGAGTCCAGGTGTATTCTACATTATTATGGGATGTTAGACTGTCCTCACAGCACTCCTGCCCCTCCTCTCAACTGAGCTGTGAGGCAACTTGTAACAAGCCAGTTGCTCGTCAGAGGCAATGTTCCCAGCCTGCAGGGCCTGTATTCCAAAATCTAATCTTTCATTTCTATCATTTAAATAGATCCTTGCTCCAAGCTCCCAGCACATAATGTGTCACCCCTGCATCTCCTGTGAAGATAATTAGGCCTTGTTTCTGGAAAGCCACCAGAACAAAACATAACCAGAACAGCAAACAGATTTTTTATATTTATGTTTTTATATTTACAAATGTGCTTTGCTGGCTGTTTGTTCTGCTCTATGATGTTTTAAAATGCTAAAATAATGACTGATAAATGAAAATGACATCATTTAGCTTTTATCCAAAGCGTGATACATGGAGCAGGTAGGTGTTAGGCATCATGCTTACAAGTAGGCCCACTCTCGGGCTTAAACTCACAACCTTCCGGCTGGGAGTCCAAAACATGGACCACTAGATTATTCTTACACAAGTGCTTTTGTTTGCCAGCTAAGTTTGTACCACAAATGTGTCACGGTAACCCCCATACCTTTACTCACAGCAGGTAATCCGTTGGTTTGTTCGGAGGCCCGCTTCAAGTGTGGAAATGGCCGCTGTGTGGACCGCAGTTTTCTGTGTAACGGCCAAGACAACTGTCAGGACAACAGTGACGAGGAGAACTGCCAGACCACAGCAGGTACGACCCAAAGTCACCTATGAGAAATGTGCTGCGTTCAGTACACATTTTAGGTTCATTGGGTTGAAACAGTGCTTCTCGGCTATTGTAATAGCGAGATGTTTGGTTCTGGTTTGAAGATCGAAGTCAGTCAGCATGGCTAATATGTCGAGCAAATTGATTATATGTGGTCTGAATATAGCAAACCTGTTGTTCAGTTCAGACAATTCAGTCTCAAGTGAACTGGCTACACTCATGGTCACAGAGACGGCTGGTTCATTCTTGAAATGCCTTTTCACTCCCAGTGAAATAAAAACAATTAGCACCCCCTTCTGCTATAAATAGGCACCGGACTAGTGATCTGTAGACCTGTGGAATTAAAATGGGAATGACAGAAATTAAAATCAAATATATCTGAACCTAATACAATACCAATGTAGGGGTGGGACTTTTGGTATAATGTAACATAAGTCAATGAGTCAGGATAGTCTAGTGGTCTGGGTGTTGGACTCCCAGCCGAAAGGTCGTGGGTTCAAGCCCCAGAGTCAGCCTACCTGTAAGCATCCTTGAGCAAGATGCCTGACCCCTATCTGCTCCTTGTAATAGAACAATGTAATTGTAAGTTGCTTTGGATAAAAGCATCTGCTAAATGCTGTAAATGTAAAGTCAGCCTAGTACTGCTCCGAATAAGACAACAACTCAGCTAAACAGCAAAATCCCACAACGCAATATTTTTCTGTTTGACTATAAAACCAATGAGTAAAATTTTGAATGAACTTACATTTAGCAGATACTTTTATCCAAAGTGACTTAAAATAGGTACATTATTTGTTAGTAGCTGAAATGGCCATACGCCAGTCATACGTAAAAGCAAGTGCATACAAGTTCATGCAGGTTAAGATGTTACTAGAATGAACCATGGATGTGTTATAAGAACTGAATATGGCACAAAAATGTAATCGGAAAGTACCCCCCGAGAGCATGCAGGAAAACACTGGGTGGAGCTTAATGGTCCCAACTTCAGCGTTTTGGGGGCAGACGGCATAGCAAAGAATGCACATTAGTGTCTTCTGTTCCTACCGTGCGTCCGCAAATCCATGCTTGTGCCTGGGTATGACGTTATGCGGAAAAACAAGCTTTTCTGGGCTTTAGGAGACTTAGGAGACTATGTACTGACTTTAAATTTCATAATGTAAAGAATAGTTTTTGAACATGTGCGGTGTTTAAGCAATTTTACGTATATTAACTTTAGAGGCACGTGTTTTCTATGGGCCATCAATGGGGAAAAAGGCTTTTTGTCTAGGCTGTATGTCAGCAACATTTCCTAGTAGTCTCGCAGGGCCTTAAATATAAATAAAACCCAAATTTATGTGAGGTTATATTACTATCCTCCATTCATTTTTATGGTTCCTATTTATTACTTATTTATTAGTAAAAATTTACTCTCTTTAGCTCTTCCTGTCTTACTCATTTTATTTATGATTTTAATATTTTATATTTTTTGCTGTTTTTCTCTTCTGTGACAGTTGCTTTATTTTTTTTGTTTAATTGAATATGAATTCTGTTGAATTTATTTTCTGTCCTTTTCTTAAATAGTATTGAATAGAGTATTTTGATTGTGTAAACTCTGTTTTTAAAGGTGGTATATAAATTACACTTTTTACTATCATTATTAATAATACATGCTTGAAGCACAAATACTAGCACAGTGTTTGCCCATTTTTCAACTATTGTAAAGGCTTCTGTTGCTGTGTGTGTAAAGTACAAATGTTGAGAGGTAGTGGCAGTTGCCTACAGAGCAGATAAAGCTCAGGGTTTCTACTTTTTATCAACATCCCCTATGCTGGAGAGGAAGCATAGGCATCGAGGGGGATTGAGTTTTTCGTCCCACTCACACAACCCACACAAGTGCATATGCAAGCACACTCGCCTTCTATTGCGCACTGACTTTGCCTCTCGCTATAATAAGCACAGACCTGCAGGTGACAGATAAGGCATACAATATCCGTTCTCAGCCACCTGAGCACAGCTTTCCCCTCCTTTTCTATACCACTCCTCTTCCCCGGTTTTTCTTCCTCCCGTCACCCTCTCTTCCTCCTTTTCCCATAATCCTTCACTTCATTGTTTACAGATTCACCTGTCTGTGTTTGAGTAACCCCCGTAGAGCGATCAACACAGCGCCTATCTGTAGAGAGATCATCCTAACATTTGTAGAATGGCATTGCGGTTTCCTAGCCCGCAGGTGTTGTAGAATAATTAGATCTGCAGCCGCCTGCTTTTCGGCTCCTTACTCCTCCAATGTTTTTATTTCCCCTCAATCTGATTTTAAAACCATCGGCCACGTTTAGACACAAACAGTGCTTGCAGAACTGCTTTTACTCTTTATCAGTTTATTTGTTCGGTAATGGATTTTCAGGCGTGCAGAAAGGTGGCAAAGTGGCAAACGGTGCGATATAACAATACACCAGCCTCTATAAATGCGAGGGTACTATCGCTGCACCCTGAGATAGATAGTGGCTGCAGGCAGCCTGTTGAGGATAATAGAGAGATAGAAATGGAAGGTGCATAATATACGGAAGTGCGTTATATTGAACCAGCAAGGGGGCAGAGAGTAGTAGCAATGAATAGCAATTGGAAAGAGCTGGAGGTAAGCCACGGAGAGAAAGGTGATTGTGCAGGAGGAGTCAGGGTTTGGTTTATCATTGAGTGAGGGGCTACAGATAAAACACAGAGGAGGAGAGTGGCATCCGTCGCAAGTCGAGCCTTGAGGCCCCAGATTGAAAACAGAAATGACATGAAAGGCGGTTTAGCACAGATGGGCTTCTCCATTTTCATCCCCCATGGCTTCCCAGAATAAGTGCTTCTTAGCTCAGGACCACTGAAAATAAGTGTTCCATAAAAGATCCCGAGCTATAACCCCTATTTTGATAGGATAACATATTAGCATGTATAAACCATAACCGCCATTGAAAACATGTATGCACCTTTTGATTAAGAGACACTTATCAAGGGACAAGGGAACCTCAGAGGTATAGGCCCCTTCAGAACATTAGAGAGCTTAGTAGCTTCTATTCCTTTCTAATTCTCCTCCTTAATGCTCCTAGGCTCACATCATTCTCTACCCCTCCCCCTACAGCTACCAGCCACCCTAACAGCTCACCAACATAAATGGTGAGCTGAGGGAGAAATGTAGAGATCTCGGCCATAATAACAAATAATATTTTATCAAAATGATTATTTAAAAAATGTCACCAGCCTTGTGGTCCGACAGGGAATCCCATCCCTTATGTTGGTAACCTCTGGCTTATGCAATGTTTTTTCTTAATGTCTTAGTCAATATCAGAGGGTGCCCTCTACCAAAGAGATATCCTTGGAACATGGCCTCAGCACAAAGATGCCTTGGCCAGATGCTGTTGCAACCTGGAACACTCACAGGCGCATGCATGCACACACACCCACGCACGCACGCACGCACGCACACTCAGAGCCTGGTGTGTCGTGTCCAAAGCCCCCAGAAGAATCTTAAGCCAGGCTGTAGACCAGACTACACTAACCTTCACAACAGTGAAGGTGAAGGAGTTCACGGTTCTGAGTGCAGGCACAGAAAAACAAAGAGCACGAGAGACGTGAATACAGCAAAACAAGCGTCAACTCTGCGTTTACTCAAAAGGTAACAAGCCAGAGTACAGACATGGTAGGACAATAACCGACAACGGAAAATGCCCCAACCCCAACATATATAACCCCCCACGGGCAACAGGTGCACATAATGATAATTAGCGATGTGATGCCGGTGTGTGGCTGGGGTGCGTTGGAGATGCCAATGCGTCCCACATTGGCGAGACCTGGCAGGATAGTCTAGTGGTCTAGGTGTTGGACTCCCAGCCGTAAGGTCGTGGGTTCGAGACCCAGAGGTGACCTACCTGTAAGCATCCTTGAGCAAGATGCCTAACCCCTATCTGCTCCATGTAATAGAACAATGTAATTGTAAGTCG
>JAOEHI010032927.1:0-14097 GCA_025447815.1 Percopsis transmontana | reverse complement strand
GTATTAAGTTATGAGCATTTTCTAAATGTTGTTGTTGTAGTAGTAGTAGTAGTAGTAGTAGTAGTAGTAGTAGTAGTAGTAGTAGTAGTAGTAGTAGTAGTGTTATAATGGAGGATGGGCAAAAACGCGTCATGGCGTATCAAGATCGAGGAATTATTTTATGCCAAACATCAGTGTGAGGCCTTAATATTGGGGTAAGTAGTCGAGGGTTTAATAAAAGTTCAATATCTTATTACAGTAGCACACAGACTTAAGTTCAATCAGGAGAGACTAGAATCTTAAAGAATTCAACTATTAAGTGTTTTGGCATTAGTTTTGGCACTGTCAAATGACTTGTATCTGCTTTGTTTTTAATGAATCCAAGTCATTAAAGGTTACACAGTAAATCCTTTATTAGACACCAATGAAGAGGAAGACTGGAACTTGCAGGGATTTCCCTAGGACATAGAAGGGAGAAGGACGGTGGATGGCATTTAGTCCCTTGTACTCTTTAAAGTTTAACTACAGAACTTCCAACTTCTCAGTCTGTAGGAGAAAATATGCCCCATCACGGGGTTAACATTAAGTTAATATAAGTAGATTTCTGAGAACCTCAGCGATGCTGACTTTATGTAGATGAGAAAAAAGGACACAATACTGTTCACCATCCTTCTCTTCCACATCCTTGGCTTTATCCAGCGACAACATGATGCTTGAGTTGAAAATGGCAGTAGACATGAATAATTTCACACCGTCCCTTAAATGTCATAGCGGTCCTATATTAAGTTTCACAATTGACAAATTGTGTTCTTTCACTGTCTCCCAACCCCCCTGACCGATCATGACCACAGCTTCTCCAGCATCATGCATGAAACGGTGCGCGACCTGGCTCCCCAGTGTCAGGTCACCTTCCTACAGTCAGAGGACGGCAGTGGGAAAGGAGCAGCACTCATTACAGCTGTGGCCTGCAGGATAAGAGACGCCGGGCAGCACTGAACCACACACACACACACACACACACTTGTCCCTTGCTGTGTCACCATGGACAGTCAAAGATGCGTGTATTTGTATCATTTGAGTTTGTGAGCATATATGGTACAGACTGTATTTGGTATGCGTGAATTAGTCTGTATGTGTGTTGTTATATCTGTGCAATTCTAGGCATGAACATGAAATGGATATTGGTAAGAGTATTAAAAAAATAGAAGCACATTTTGCCTCAGAGGTACAACTGAGCCTACACGCTAGAAGGGATTACATTTGTCAGTGTGAAATGTGCCTGCTACTCTTGTCAAGCTAGAATGCAGCCTGCTGTGGATGTTTTCTTAGAAAACAAAAAAATATATTTCTTCTTTGATCCTGTCCTGTTGATAAACATGTGTGTCTGATCCATCTTCTACACACACATTTTTGCCAGTGAGTGTAAGATCTTCATTTATCTTTAAACTACACCATTACATACTTGGTGACAAAAACCTTTGTACATTTAGGTTAAATGCATTGTTCACAATTGTAACTTAACGATATCCTTTTTTTTTTTTTTGTCGTTTACATACTGTAAATGTCTGTTTCTCTACTGTTCATCACTGTTGTGGCCCACTGGAGAGGATATAAGATCACAAATTTTGTTTGTTTGAATCATTTATCATGTTTCTCTAAGATTGAAGCGTTAAGCTGTATCTAGTTCCAGTTTAGTTTATTTTTAAGGCTGAAAAACATTTATTTCATCATTAAATTGCTCAAACTAATCAGTGTGCTAATTCATTTGAAGAGGATGAACCAACTGTTCCAACATCTACGTAAAACAGGTCAGGGTGCCCAGGAGGTCTGTGTTGTATAACCTGTTTGCTAGTTACAGTATTGGCATGTTTTTGTTGCGGGCATGCACGATAATAAACATTACAATATCTAAGCCTATAGCACAAGCAAAACCAGGAATGCCAATGCCTTGGCCATTGTGTTGTCAGAGACCATACAATAGCACTTTCGCCATCAACATTTCCTATTGACAGTCAATATAGGATAGTTTCTGGAGAATCAAATACTGTGGACAAGGTATGGAAATAAGTATTGATTTCCATATTGAGCATTAGCAAGCTAAAAAGTCAAGGCTAACCAAAAGTTCAATGTTGCTTTAATTCATTGATGTGCGTTTTGCGTTCAGTGGGGCTATGAGCTGATAATGCAACACTAATTTCCCTTGAGGGGATCGTTTTTTTTATGTTGTATGCTTCATATTGAAATATGTATTTTCATATACAGGGGGTCAGAGGCGACACTTTCAGCACTACAGTTGCACTTATTTCAGCATGAACACACCACATTATGTAGATTTTATTTCTGAAACTCCATGCTTAAATTATATAATGTATGTGTACCATCCATAACAAGCAGTTTTCAGCGCTGTACATCATTGCCTCACATCCACCCATTCACACATGGTGTCTGCCATGCAAGGCGCCATCCAACACACCGGGAGCAGTTAGGGTTATGCGTTTTGCTCAGGGATACCTCAACACTTAGACAGAAGCCAGCGGGTATCAAACCAGTGACTTTTTGATCACTAGGCCACCTGCTCTACCCCCTGTGCCACTGTCAGCCATAGCACTGGAAAAGATTTGAGGCAGAGTCCTATGTAGCATCAGCCTTTTATTCAACTTTTATTCACATCTGCTTCATGATACAAAATGTATAATGGAAATTATCTATGCCGTCTTATCTAAGGTAAAAACAACTGAACTCTTCATGACTGGAAGGAGGTAGACCTGGGTCTGGGCCACTCCTCCCAAGAGGCTCAGCAGAGTATTGACTTATTTTTTATATCCAACCATGTTTAAGGCATAATCAATGCATGGCTCAAGGGCACTCTAAACAAACCTTCCAACAAAACAGACACCAGCTACATGTACAGTATATGCATTAAAGCTACACACACACACAAATCTCTAAACAAACCTTAGTGCCTTCCAACAAGTCACTTCTTAGACACCTCACTTCTCCTGATAATTGAGATTTTGATGACTGCCAAAGGTGACATCTAAACACATTCTTAATCGGTTAGTCTACCCATTTTTTTTTTTATAAAATTGCTTAATTTAAATTAGCCTACTTGTAATTGTGTCTTCCGTAGATTAGCGTAGTCCTAATAAGTAGGCTATCTCAAAATTTAAAGAAATTAATCTAAGACCAAAGAACTTAACCCTGTTAATTGTACACAGTCGATGTAGGCCTTTACAAAATATCTATGTTTTGCCATAGGCTACATATTTCGAAAGGATGTATGTTTGGCTGCGCATGGTAAGATGCCTGTCAGAATAACAATCATCCGACTATGCCAGATTTATTATGCTGCACATGTAACGGAGGCCAGCGGTACAGCAAGGTGCTGCGCGTTACAGAGTAAACCTCCCTCCCCGACACCTTAAGAGACGTGTTAGCGACCGACGCTAGCGCTCATTGGGTTTTAGCCTCCCTTACTAACACGTCCGCCTCCCACGCCGGGGATCCGGGTTCGAGACTCGACCGGTCACACACGCATATCTGCAGACTCTAAAACGTGCGTACACGAGGTGACATTTGAGCGTAGCGTCCGCTCACGTCCATATCGATAAATGCCGAGCTTTGCGTGGAAATTACCGTACACCAGTTTTACTCCTGTTTTCTGTCGTACGTTCGTTGAATGAATCTTAAGTTGCTAGAATTCTCTAGCTCTTTCGGATTATTAATGTCTTGAATAGTGTTGTAGCAGCTGCGTACGAAGAGAGCATAGGCTACTGTAAGATCTTTGCCATCCTCTGGCTTGATGACTGGCCAGTTGAGGGCTTTATTCATGTAAAGGCTATAGCCTAGGTGCTATTTTATAGCGGTTTCCAAAATTTCATTCCAGCTGTCCTTAGCTTCCTATGCTACAGTGGGATCCGTATGCAAAAAGACACTGACGAGGCTTCTGGGGCCATTTAGTAACATTTTCTAGGAAACCTTTCAAATAAATCAATTTGGGCTCGTAACAGACTTCGTGATCGGCCTCCCTTTCATATTCATCCCTTACACTCTGTAGGCCTACCAATGCTTGCAAATTCATTAACTCAGCGAATAATCCGTCAAATAACTTAATTTGTTTAATTACATTTTCATTACCGTGCCCAGATTCAATAAGGCTTCATTTCGCTTCCGAGCTTCGCCATACGCGTTTCAATTAACTTGAACAGTTCCTTCTGTAATATCCTGCTCTTCAGGCTGTTCAGACATGTTCAAATGTAACTCAATAACTTATGCTCAATAGTTCGGTTATATTATAGCCTATAGGCCTAGGCCTACAACTCAACACACAAAATGAGAAGACAAACGCGAGCGCAGTTGCCCGTTCAGTTCATGCAGGCCTATCCTGTTTGTGGATTTCAGCTCTGCCTTTAACACCATCATCCCGGCTCTGCTTCAGGAGAAGCTCTCCCAGCTGATCGTGCCTGACTCCACCTGCAGGTGGATCACTGACTTCCAGCCATAATTGAGTCCATCCTCACATCCTAACCTCTATCACCACCTGGTAAACTGCTGCCACATCTAAGGACAAGGGCATACTGCAGCGTGTCATTCGGTCTGCATAGAAGGTGATTGGCTGCAATCTGCCGTCGCTACAGGACCTGTAGGCCTACGCCTCCAGGACTCTGAAGCGTGCAGGAAAGATTGTGGCTGATCCCTCCCACCCCGGTCACAAACTCTTTGAGACACTCCCCTCTGACAGGAGGCTGAGGTCCATCAGGACCAAAACCTCACGCCA
Source organism: Percopsis transmontana (assembly GCA_025447815.1). NCBI lineage: Eukaryota > Metazoa > Chordata > Actinopteri > Percopsiformes > Percopsidae > Percopsis > Percopsis transmontana. Next base: position 9,341 of record JAOEHI010032927.1, on the reverse strand, counting down.
CAATAACGCCACAATAGTTTTTTCCCCATCCGCTAGCCTTATCAACCAGGCCCGGAACCCACCCTGACACTCTCCACACTCCACCTCTGTGAACATTTGCACATTCACATTGACTGTAGGCCTACTTACTCAGCTGTACGGCTCTTTTACTTACATACATAAATAGTTATATTTATATTTTTAATACTTGATTTCTTATCTTTCTTATATTTAGAGAACGTTTGATATGCACCAACAACACCAAAACAAATTCCTTGTAGCCTAGGCCTATGTGTAAAAAACGTAACCTACTTGGCAATAAAGCTTTTTCTGATTCTGATTCTAGGCTAGGCTATATAGGCTTTAGCGCGGTCTAAGGTTCATATATGATTTCATTGTGCGAGCGCGGCGGCCCGTTATGTTCAACGTTCTACTCACGAATACCGAAGAAACCGAAGACCTTTGAGTAAATCCTCAAAATCCTGCGAATAGAAAACATCCGTCCATTATCCACAACTTCCGAGAATGCGTCTGGCTTTCCAATCCTTTCGATCTCCAATATAGTTTTTCAAACTATTTGATGCTTATACTTTATTGCTGGTTCCAGTTAACATGTTTGTTGATGTAACGCGGTAAAAAATAAAATGGTTGGAGAAAGAAACAACTTTAGCCTACATGACGCATAACATAAACTGGTATTATAATTTAAACCAGCGAATTAATCAATTTAAAAACCATATTCCTGCTACAAGGGTACCAGGTAGGCTACTCAGACTGCCAGCAGGTGTCATTAAAGAAACGTAAACACAAATGGCTCCTACACCAACACTGTTATAAAGGAAAAGTCCGTGACAAAGCTCAATTAATTGAACCAGCTTGGAAGTCTAAACCCTCCTGTCACACCACACTGACAATTAGTTCTACCTCCAAATTTAGAAGGGCAAACAGGTATACAGGTCTTATTATTATGTGTTCATGTTCAATTACACAGCAAAGTCAAATGTTGCAGAAAACGAGCAACTGGCACAACCATAACAACTTTGTCAGGTTCAATTTGCCCCATGTAGCCTATAATGATTGTTGCTGCACTTTGTAGACATAGGCTACAAAGCTTTGGATTGATTATTCAGTTTAACTTCAAATTTGAAGTTCTGATTTTCCAAACAGGCACATGCATATTTTGTCTTATTGAGACACCTACAGTATAACCCTATTTGATAGGCTGCGTAAATACCTGAGAATTCCAGAATTCTACACTGGGAAAATTCAGGATATCACTGATTAGCCAAAGTTAGCAAAGGGTGCATGGTCATTTCTTTTATTTCTGGCTTTCATAATGCATACATGAACATGTATCTCAAAAGCTGTCACTGTGCCACTTCCTGTATGCGCACAATTTCCCCCAAACTAGCACTTCCTGGGAAATTAGGAATTATTTTTTCACTTACCACCACATGGCTCATACTAAAAAGGGTCAGTGCAATCAGAAAACATGCAATCATCCATTCTTTTCTCTTTTTTTTTATAATCAATGTAATTGGAACCTTTGTTTCTATGACATTGTCTTATCAAGATGTTTGCTTGTGCAGCTACTTGAGTAATACAAAAAACATAAACAATTGTCATAATGAATAAGTATAAATAAGTAGTTAGAAAATACATAAACGTGTTCAGTTAACTGGTGCTGCAGTTGCTTGATTGGGTCCACTTAGCAAAACCCAGTGCGTTTTATATTAAAGGTACATACAAATTCAATAATCATGTGCCTCCTTAAATTGTAAATAACCCTTTAGGAAGTTGTACGAAGCTGAAATCAAGAAGACATATTGCTGTATGTTTGCTATAAAACATTGAGTCATGGTCAGATTGCACTGTCCAGGCACGTGATTGAGAGCAGTAGGTGGTTCACCAGGAAGTATAGGTAAAACAAAATAGTGAAACTGCCCCCTTTACATTTTATTATGCACTTATGAATGCTATCATAAAAAAACATTTGTATAGAAGTTTGACCAAATTTAAGTGCACCATATCAAATGTTTTTGTTACAATGTTACAAAAACATTCTTGTCTTGGTTTGAACCTGCAGAGTGGCTTTCACTCCTCTCTACTCCTCCCCAGGCTAATTTCTTATAGCTGTACCCTTACATCCACATGCACTGTTGTGCACAGTTGTGTTCCAAAACATAAACAGTGAGTTGGAGAGGAAATTTAAGGTTTTGGGGGTACTATAATGCAATTGAGGAGTGTACCTTTAAAGCTGCATGTATGATCACTTTTCACAGTAAAATATTAACATTTAATTGCTATTAGTATTGTTGCTGATTTTCCCAAGCCCAAGTGAAACCAACAGAATAATATGAGATCCCTTGGATTTGCTGATACACTTCATTTTCATACCTGTACACTGGAGATAAATATACTGCCTCACCGCAATAAAGGAATTCTGTTTGTATTTATTTATAAGTGATTTCTACAACTACATAAAGAAGCGCTGCTGAAATTAAATCAATAAGCAATTTCATAGCATTGTATTTTACAAATTCCTTGTTTCAGACAGGGCTGGATGGCATTTTGCCTCAATCACATCAAAATAACAAAACAAAAAGGTCCACAAACACCAATCGAAGACCCTTGCTTTCAAAACAAAAACCCATTTTAGATTGCTGGCCACATAGGACCCAACAGAAACTTATGCAGGCTAGACTTTCAAAGATATGCTTATGTAAAAAATAAATTATATAATAATAATTATTTATTTTATTTTTATTATTTATATTTTATTATTATTTTATTTTATTTTCACATAATTTTCACATTAAAAAAACATTTATGTGTAGAGATAAGTAGCTTGAAATTATTCAAGCAAAAAATCAACAAAAAATTACAGTAATACAGGGCTGGGAACTGCATTATGTAATGCAAAGGAGAATGAAAATGAAAATACAAGAAACACCTGCTCCTAAAAGTTGTGCAATACAAACTCCATAAAAAGACACCTTCTACTGTATGTCCAACATGTAACGATTAGACTTATTTCGAATAGTTATACATTTTAGTTCGACTAATACCTAAAATAGAGCTTATTGAATAGTATCAATCTTTCAAAAATATGTAAGACAATATGCGCTTAAAAATATAACAATCACAGTTACACAATGTTACATAAGCAAAATTAACAGTGTTAAAGGGTTTCTAATTGGACAAATCTGTCTAATCAATCCATAGCATTCTGTATGTTTTTGTCCCAGTCAAGCTTGAATGCAGGCAACAAAGAATCACAAATTTTTAAACACAATAAATGTTTTAAACACTTTTGTGACATTTGTTAAGACACAGAGACTACATAGAGTAACTATAAACATAACAAACAATGGTAAAGCCTACAGGGTAATAAACACAGATTCTACATGACACCTGAGTTGCATGCTTCCCAAACAAGAGAAAAATCATTTACAATGACCACAGTAAAGCAGTTTCACAATCTGTTTATAAATTCTCCAAACATTATGACTCAAAGCAGATACAGTATGTCATTACAAAGGCTATGTGGCACAAAAAGGCTTCACAAGTTCCTGCCATAAAAAAAGCATACAGTTTCAATAATGACAACAGTGACCTACAATTAACACATTACCAAATCTAGAACAGTTTTTAAATCTTCTCGAATACGTTTTTGGTCTTCTTAACCCAGCTACGGTGGCTCTGAACTGAAAAACACAAAAACAAAAACTTTCGGCCCTGAGGTACAGATGCTACATACAAAAACAAAACGGAATGGTCCTGAGGTGCAGATGCAACATACAAAAACAAAACGGAATGGTCCTGAGATGCAGATGCAACATACAAAAACAAAACGGAATGGTCCTGAGGTGCAGATGCAACATACTAAAACAAAAATGTGCAGCCCAAAAGTGCAAAACACAAATACAAAAATAAAATGCAACAACAAAACTGAGGTACAAATGCAGCAGACAATTTGTTTTGCAATTCGGTGCTGCACGGTTTTGTTTTTGAATGTTGCATCTGCACTTCAGGGCCCAGAGTTTTTGTACTATAAAAAAACTGTACTATAACTTAATTCATCACCCAATGCCACATAAACCCACCAGAACACGTCATTTACTATCGGAGCACTCAACCCAGTTAAAAACCAGCCTCCATGCCTCCATGTACCCTGTGAGCCCTCTAACCTACTGTCATGTTTCCTGTATAAATGAACCCAGCATGCAAGACTCTGTCGTACATTGTCACCTTAGCAGAACTATGTTCATATGCAGTACACTAAATGTGATTTCCTGCACTAAGGGTGGCATAGTACATTTATTCATTATTTTATGAGCAGTATACTGTAGTTTTGGCAGGAATGAGATAGAAGGGACAGTACCCACAGTGTCCTCAGACTACATTTTGAAGTAGTGACGTGGTTGACCTCCTAACCATTCCATGACTGACCCACTGAAACTCTGAGTGAACCAACCCTTTTGCCATCTTTGCCAGGCTCTTCCTTTCGGTTCACAGCTGCCATTTCTGAGCTCTGTTTGGCGTCACTTTCTCCTGAGTGGACAACCATACATCCCACCCTGGAGCTGCCCTTCAGTTCCAACTCCAGACGAACAGTGTCAGTCAGGATCTGGTTGGTGTGGACTCTGTTTCTGGTTCCTAACACCAGACGGTTGGGATTACTTGTGGTTTCTCTGAGGGCACTGTCATCACAGACCCCCGGGCCAGGCATCCTCCCTCTGCCCACCCGGGCGTTTCTACCCCAATGCTGACAGTGCAACAGGCAACAGAGAGGCCTAGACTTCCACACAGCCTGGAATCCCCTCTTGAAATTTTCGTTGTAGTAGCCATAAATAATGGGGTTGACACTGGAGTTGGAGAAGGCCAGCCAGTGGGCAAAGGGAAAGATGTAACTGGTCAGAAGGTCAAGCTGGTCCCGGTCCAAGCCTGCAAAGTCTGTCATCATCATGAGGGTCCACAGGGGCAGCCAGGATAGCATGAAGAGCAAGGCTACCACAATCAGCATCTTTATCACCCTGATCTTCTTCTGGGATATCACTGGCCGGCCACCTCTCCTGGATGGAACCTGTGTTGCCTCCTGGGGCTCTCTATTAGACACCACTGAGGAATACAGCTTCACTCCGATTCGTCCGTACATTAACGTAATTACTGTGAGTGGCACCAAGTAGATATGAGCAAACAACACTGCAGTGTAGATCTTTCTCATTTGCGGGTTGTAGAAGTTTTCGTAGCAGGTATAGAGAGGGTATATAAGGTTGAAGTCTTCATTGTAGACCATGCAGTGATAGGGGACTATCTCCACAGTCAGTACAACTGCAGCTGGACACATAATCAGCACCGCAAGCACCCAGATCAACACTATGGTTGCCTTGGCAACAAGTATAGTCAGCTTGGGCTGTAGAGGGTACACTATGCAACGGAACCTGCGGTGTGGGACAACAAAATAAATGGTTGACCTTTATGGAGCCTAGTCTAGGAATGAACACAAGAACAGACAACAAAACAAAAAGCTTACTAACCTCTCAACAGCAATGGCCACCAGGGTAAAGACTGATGCAGACACAGACACTCCCTGTACAAAGCCACTCATCTTGCACACTGTGTTTGTGAAGGGCCAACCTATCAAGGAAATCCATGAGAGTGAAATATAAGCCTACTGCTTCTGAGCTTTATTAGTAAAAGTAAGGTCAAGCATGAACTTGGTCAAGTATAACACTGATACCAAAATAAATCTAATCGGGTATGTCATTATCGGGTTATTATTAACAACTGCTGTTACCTCTGTTACCTAGCTGCCAACTCATGTGCCAAACCAGTGGCAACAAGGTGTGTTGTGAATATTCTAAATATGAACACACATAATACACAAGATAATAAAATAACCTTTTAAGACTCCACTATTCTCACTGGTGCACCTCACCATGGGAGTCAAAAGGGAGCCAAAGAACAAACACCTGGGAAGCATCTTAGCTTGACCTTGGGAGCTAAAAGGAAGAACTCGGGCCAAGTCTCAATTAACGCTGTACTTCATCAACAAAAGCATTTTACATCTGCTTCATTTGGGTAGTATTGACCTTCAAATTACCAGCTCTGTTAATGACCCTGTCCCAATCATAATTCATCATAAAAGGCCGATGTAAAAGAGCTATGTTGTTAAGCATAATGAATATGTAATGAAAATGATCCAAATTGCTATATATATTTTTTTAAATCGACTGGTATTTGTAGACCAGCTAATCTAATGCTCTTGCACCACAGCCTTTGATATTCAGGTAAGCTACAGAGACACTATCAACCTGTTGCATCCTGTTCTATCTACACTAATAAGATGCAAATCATTTCAGTACTTTGTATTCTAGTGTCATGGTTTCAGCTGGTAACAGAGATATATGCCAATGTCTAATTATACTAGTGTACTAATTAGCAGTGTCGATCTACCTCTAAAGTCATTATTGCTAAGAAAAAGAATGAATGCACATCCATAGAAGCCAGTGTACACTTTGTTTTATCGTTCATTAAAAATTAACACACAACATCTCAGTTGACATAGCTGAACAAAAATTCTTATTGTTTACAAAGAAAAAAGGAAATAGATCTTGGGGACTGTTAAACCCCATTGTATTAAACCTGTAACCACCTGCTCAGAGAGTACACTTTATTCATTAAAGTGTATTTACTTAGTGGGTATGAATGAGTTGTATAGCAATACGTTCTGATATAGACCCTTAGTCTAATTTTAATCTTCAGAAAGGTTAATGACCATTAAAGAATTTTTTATTAACAGGCCTTCTTTTGGCTAATCCCACAATACTTTGCAAGAGCCTCTAAAGTTTGCATTAAAATGTAAATTTAGACTATACGACTTCCATTTGGATTGTCGTTTGAGTATATATACACACATTCAGTTTTTAGAAAGCTTTTGTTTGCTGTGGTGGACAATGCACAGTGGACTGTTGTGTTGTGTTCTCTGGGCTCATGCGAGAGGGGTACCATCATATATGCCTCATTGGAAGCCCACCTAAATCCTCTACCTTCTGTTTTCTATTAAACTCTCTCTCTTTCTCCGGGGATATAATAGGGGTGACAGCGACACGCACGTGACAGTGGGGCACACAGTGTTTTACAGCTATAGTGTGTAGCCATTAGGACACGAGACCCAGCCCAATGTCCACAGAAAGTACATACCTGTGATGAGGTTGTCCACCAGGGTTGTGGGGACACAGAAGATGCCCACCAGCAGGTCGCTGACCGCCAGGTTGAGAATGAAAAGGTTGGTGACTGTCTTCATGCGGCGGTTGCCCAGGACGATGAGACACACCAGAATGTTCCCCACCATACACAACAGGAAGATAAAGAGATAGGCGAGGATGTAGCTGATGGCCACGTGCAGCGAGTGTTGGTAGTAGGAGAACATGGTGATGTTGGTGATATTTGCGTCATGGCTGCTGCCGAGACTGGTGTTACAGAGGTGCTCCACAACAGCTGATCCCTCCACCTCCATTACACCCTCTCCCATGCTGTGCTGCGTGGCTGAGTGGAAATCTGAGGGTGAACAGGAGACAACATGGATTTGAAACATGATTATGTTGTTAAATTACAGCATTATAGGATGACTTGAATATGGTCAATGATAACACTTGCCGTTAGTACTGGAATTGTTCTTCCCACACCCAAACAGCATAACATGAGACCTGTTGGATTTGCTACTATGAGTGTCTCTATACCTTTTAGTTCAGTGGCGGGCAAACAGTGTGTGTCGCAAAGGGCGAAGCGATGTGGTATATTTATTATACAATAGAGTTTCTACGGTAACAGACACTACTCTCTTCCCCAGCACCATGGAAAAAAATATGCCTAAATCCAAAATTGCTTTCTGCAATTACACTGGACAGAAAACTATTACACTATTACACACTATTACATGACAACTGCACAGCTACAACAGACTACCATCAACACAGCATATGAGTCTAACACACATTTAATTAGTTGGATTGAATGAACCTAACCCTTCAGCATGGTAGTTTTTTATTATTTTACCATCTTTTGTCAGTAATGATGCCAATGTAAAGACCAAAAAGGACATTTACCATGGTTTGAAGGCTTAAACAGCATTATACAGGCATTTATGACTTTTGCAAAATGTAAAGTGTTTGAGTCTTTGGCCTAGTCTTGCTAATTAGTTATAGCATTGCTTCTTTTATATGAAGGCACATGCAAACACAATGGGTAAATGTGTGTTTATACCAGCATATCCACCCCAGCATGAGATTGAGAGACTAATACTAATTCTAGCTCTCTCTAGAAGAAGAGATAAATGTCACTTGTTTTTGAAAAGCAGCAGCTAACCTACTGCTGCCACCTACAGTGCCAATCATATCAGTATGATCAATCATACAGTGTCAATATGATTGACATGAAAGCAGAGTTCAAATAGTAGCCTAAACTTTGCAGCTGTATTGTAGATTCCTACGATACAGTTCCTGCAGGTTATGTTTTAATAGATTCAGCTGTAACGCTCGAATTACACTTTTGGGAATGAATAAATCTGATTTTATCTTGTTCAGTAATTTCAATCCTGTACAGTGTATAGTGCCAACTTGTTCAGAAGAAAATATCCTCTGATATACCAGCAGGAAGGTGAATGAGTTACAGGTGTAGGTAAGTGCAAAAATGCACTGTACAGTGTACAGGGTGTAACCTTTGTTCTCTGAGTGAAGAGACTATCTTTCTCAACCCGAGACTGCTTTGAGACACGTTCCGTTCAAATTCAATCAGAGATTCCTCGCTAATGCATGTGCTTTATTGGGCTCTGCCCTCGGCTTCCCCGGCCCAGCGGTTCAGGTGGACACAGTCTTTGATTTCCAACTACTCAATTCACAACATTACTAGAATGTACCTCTTTGCTCCATTTGGTTCATCACCTATTAAATACAGCATATTGACATATTTTTTTTCCTTTTCAGGTACTACATTACTTGATTCTTTCATTTTGATTGTGTAGACAAAAAAATCCTCCTACACACCTAAGCACACTTTCATTTTTCATTGAATGGGCTGAGGTTGAAACGTCTAGTCTTGTGAGACCATCCAGCCAATCAGCCTCCAATTGAGTACTTCAGTTGATTCCCACGGCAATAAGTACCTGACAAATCATAGTCACGTGTTTTTTTATTCTGATTGATTAAAGGTGGTCTGGTAGTGCCTCTATTTGAAAACCATTTACATTTACAGAATTTAGCAGACGCTTTTATCCAAAGCGACTTACATTTGTCAACAGTTGAACTGGTTAACCACCAGTTTTTGCAAGCAGATAACATTCTCCTAGAATAAGGACAGTA
>JAOEHI010032926.1:13389-52486 GCA_025447815.1 Percopsis transmontana | reverse complement strand
ATTTGGTCCCGACCCACACTGTAGTAAGTGACCACTTTGAAATTAGCACAGTGGCGATATTTCCCCCTTGCAAATGCCTCCATTGTCCAACGTGTTGCTATTGAGCTCCTCACATTACAAGCCCACAGTGTAACCATTGTGTGTTCACAAGGACCTTCACACAATGTCATTCCCAATACAAGCATTTATTGGCAGATTCGCAGTGTAAAAGTCAGCCATATCACCACTGAAAACGTGGAAAATTCCACAATGAACTGCTCTGTAATGCATGAAACAAATATCATCAATATAGAATCAAAAATTTTATGTTTATGGGATAACCTATATTAATATTTATCCTAACAGCCAAGATAAATGATGATGCAAGTGTAATTAGGACTATAAAGCTAACACACTATGTGTTATTTTGATACAGAGGCGACAGAACACAAAAACATCATTTCACAGGGCCAATATCAGGTGAGGTTTTCTGTTACATCTAGGGGTGATGGTGTGATAACAACTCCACTTTGCCGCAAACAACCCATTTGCCAGTATTACACTAAGAGGGAAGAACTTCCCTTTTTAGCCTATACAGACTTGTCAATCTCTTATTGAAATACAAACCAACATCCCAGCATCATGTATCCTGAAATGATTTGCTGCAGAGGTTAGCACACGCTAATATCGTCAGGTGTTGGATTCAGAAAGTTTTTGGACAACAATATCCCTATGATTCTCTTTTCCTGAATACAGTAAGTACAATTTAGCAAGACTGTACAAAGGGCCCAGTCATGGCCAAGATTCCAACACATCCTGTCTCTGGTCTGGCTAGAGCAGCGAGTGAACTCTGTCACAGTTAGGCTACTATCCCTGCATCACCGTTAAACTACATTGGCAAATGTGTGGTCCAGTGAATAATGTAATAAAGTAAGTAGCACACCAGCTGGTGCGCGTTTGAAACACCATAATGGAAAATTTCAATACAAAAACTAGCAGATAAAAGGCTTTCGACCATTTTCATTTTTTTTATTATCATCAGCGTTTTCATCATCACGCAACCACTGGAAACCGCATTCTGTAACGGAATAACAAGCCAACGGCTGTTGCCCAATAGCAACTGCACAAGGAAAGTGGGCTGGGCTGCACGTCCCCGAGGTTTATAAAATTCCCAGATACACTCGCCTTTCTTTGCACGTAATAAATATAGTAAGGTTTTTATCGACCAAAGATATTGTTTGCGCGATTTAATTTCGCCGGACTTTTTTTGGGTGTTTTTCTTAAGACAGTTAAAGGTAAGTTTTCCCAGAACTCGGAAGTTACCTACTATCTACTGTAATTGCGAGCATTGTTTATACACGTTATCCTGTTCGTCAACAATTTTCAATGATAAATGATATCCTAATAAAACCATCAATAAGTTACATTTGCAATGCAGGTTACCAGTGTCGTAGAACCTTGAGTTTGTATAATTAGAATGTTATACAATCTATAACTACCCATCCTAGGACGGTCTGTTTGCTATTAGAAACACTTTGAAGCATTGAGGTGTTTTGTATTGTGCGCGTTTCTGTGATCCATCCAACCTGTTGTGCATGGTGTTTATCACCTGCAGCTCTTACAGTAGGCTACACTGCATGTATGCACGTGACACATTAAGCTACTGCAAATCCATCCCCATTGTTGATATACAATGTATGAGGTGTAACCGCTCAATCCTATACTTAACGTCTCATGAACACGCTTGTTGTACATTAATGTGGGTTGACTAAACATGTAAAATAATAGGATAAGTTTATCCAGTAAAACTCACATCTACATCAAAAAATTTAATATTCACATTTTCACATGCAGGGACACTATCTGAACAACTGACGTTGTGACCCATTTGATATATTTTGTATTCCCCAGAGAGATATTTCAATGTACAGTCAGTGCTGTTGTATTCAACACAGTGTTACAAAACGTTACAATGTTTACAAATATAGGCTACTATGTCTTAATAAAATCCTAAATTTGAAAATCCTGAAAAAAAGAAGCTGTTACTCTTTGCTCCATGAAATAAGAAAGGCATCAGGTCAATAGTGTTATCTTCTTGCAGTTATGGAACGCAGGTCAGTTAAGGAACTGGTGATCCCCAGCTTCCCGCAGCCAAACACATGCTGGTTGCGTCTGGTGTAAACGTCTTAATTTTGTTCACGTTTTGAAAATATAGGTCTGTAGCAGCTTAACTGAGCAGGCCCACCACAGCGGCTGATATTTCAGAACCAGGGATTTGACTTGATTACACAAGTTTACAAAGATTAGCGAAGCCCCTATCCATCTGCAGATGGATAGGGATCTAAACCTGTGAAGGAAAAGGAAAGGAAAGGAAGGATGGCCTGGCCTTAATTCTTGCCCTGAAAATAGGAAGCCTCCTCCCAAATCTAATCAGGAGCACATATGTTGTTCTCTCTTTAGCAAGCACAGTTTGAGAGCGACATGACACACTGTTTTGTAACGTGTTGTTCTGGCTCAAGTTAAGGTCTGATATCACAGGATTTATTGTGGAAATGTGTACTAAAGTGGTTTATCGACCTGCAGTCAGTTATGATTTTGCAATCTATATAGTATAGTATATTTAGCATTGTATAAATATGCATAGGTGTTTGGTGGCTTTTGCATTAATTATTTATTGCTTTATATAACATCCAGTGTGTATAATTTAGATTTATCCGTTATTATTTTTGAGAATTCTTTGTATCCCTTCCTAGTTTCATATCCTTCCAAATAGTTACAGTTTTTGATTGCATAATGCAGTCTCACTCCTGCCAAGCCAGGCTTGATGTAGAGAGTAGTTTGTTTTCCTCCCCAGGATGTGATACTGAGTTGAAACCCAGAAGTACAGATAAGGCATTTAGCAACAGGGTTTGGCTTGGTTCGTGCGGACAGAATCTGCATTAGCATTGCCAATTACACCCACGGATATTTTAAACAAAGCACTGTCTTAATAAATGTTGTTGTCTTCAGTCATTTGGCATACTGAGCACAGCTCATCTTGTGATACCTGGGACTGTACACTTTTGGCGATAAAAAGAATAAAACATATACTCTGGTTAAAGCATGTCTATTCTGAGAAAATGCTGATGCCCCGGTAGGGTTTTTCACCAGGCAGCCAGGTGAAAGATTAGCTTAGTAGAAAGTAGGTGACAGTTGTCTGCTGTCCAGGGACTAGGTCTATTGGAGGAAGTATTTTTGTTTCTGCTAATGAGCTGAACAGCCTGATTCATTTGGCTGTGTTTGCAAATAGGACTTTCGAATTCCCACTTGTTGATGCATGATAAAGTTCTTCACGCTCACACCAGAAATGGTTCCAGTTCTAATCTCTGAATGATGACTATAGATGCGGTTTCTCTCACATGGTGTTGGAATTTGAACGGAGGCTGATCCATGGTCCTTTATCAGAAAAGGCCTCGAAGTACGGAGGCGTCAGTGTTTTTTGAAAGGCCCAGCAGGAAAATGAACCTGTTGTGTGAGACTCCTCTTCCTCTGTGCCATTGTGAGATCTGGTTGGCTAAAGCCTCTGTTCTCTGTAAGAGGATTGTGTGTGTGTGTGTGTGTGTGTGTGTCTTTGTCTGTGAGTTTGTGCACATGGTGTATGCTGGAAATATTTGTTAGGGCCCTGGCCAAATGCCCGTCACCTCTGCGTTTTGAGGTCCGAAACCCGGCCTTTCTACACGTGAAAAGATGTTAACAGATCTTTGCTCTGTCCTATTGAGCTTGAGACATGAAGTCAAAGGAAACAGAAGGACGGGGGGGAGTGATGCACAAACAAAACATGGGAGTGACAAGAGGCAAACAACAGGACAGAAAAGTGACTGACAGCAAACCATACACAGCTAGCCAAACCAGAGGGGTAAAAAGGGGGTTTTGGCACATTGGTGGTAGCTATGGTGTTGTTAACTTCCTGCGTGTGTGCGCATGCGTGCTCATGCGTGTCGGTGCGGTCGAGGCCTCCCCAGCAGAGGAGAGGAGAGGAGAGGAGAGGAGACTAGAGGAGAGGAGAGGAGAGTCCTAGCTCCCAGAGGCTACAAGGGCCAGTGTGGACAAAGATATCTCTTTAGGCCTGATTTGATTTGCATGCACATGTTGCAGCCTGCCCGCTCGCATCATGATGCACAGTGCTATGTGATGCCTGTATTCTTTTTTACACCCGTAACCCCCTGTGTATTTTTACATTGTTTGAATACCAGTAGCTGAGCAGGGGCTCGGTTTAAGATAAGATTATAGAACACTTGATGGATCCCTAGGAGAAAATTTGATGGAAGTACATTTTTTACGTCACCAAAAATATGTGTCCTTACTATTCTTTAGGCTAGTGTAGAGGGCAAGGAAGGCTGTGTACGGTCAGTTTATGGCAATAAAGTACACTGAAATGTACTTCCAGAACCACTATATAGACATTTTGTGTGTGTGTCCAAGCCGTAAGGTTGTGGGTTCGACCCCTCCCCCCTTACATGCCCGGGCTACCTGTACAACTCCTTAAAGAAGATAACCCCTACCTGCCCCTTAATACATAAACATATGAAAGGTTAATAATAAATAAATTAATAATGCACTCACTGTAAGTCAGTTTGGATAAAAGCGTCTATAATAATAAATAACTTAATAATTATTAAACATCTCAGTGTTGAAATATTCCTGGGGAATAGTAATACTGAGGTCTGGCAAAAGAAATGCGAAGAAAAAAGTATTTGTGAGAAAGAAAAATGGCATGGTGCATGATATCAAGTGTTTTTTTCCCCCCCACAGCAACCAAGCAATTTACTGTGTGAGTGCGTAAACTGACACTCCTCATGGAGGGCTCCAAAGTCCTGGAAAAACAATAGAGAAGTGCTTTTCTACCACAGGTTTAACCTGTGTCTCACATGGCATTCACTCAGTAACAACCCCTCTCCCACACACCTCCCTCTACAGGTCAGGGTCTCCCAGCACATCGAGATGGATGATATCCAGGTTGTTGAGTCAAAGCCCCTACTGGTGGACAGGGATTTGCAGGTACGTGGGATATCTATGTATTCAGAGCAGCCTGGGAACAACATGAATGTTATATCCTAGTTGGGTTTTGAATCTGCCCCCTTTTTTTGTGCATACATAACATTCCATTTGTTTAAAATGAGAGTTGTTGTTTTATTACTAATATGAGGGCATTGTATGTATGCATAGGTTCTATGACAGGATGTAGTATTAGATTATAGACTTCTAGATTAGACTGACACATTCCTCACTTTTCCTTCCAGGGTCTGAGAGAGGCCGTGCAGCAGCTTGTGCTCAAGGTATGTACTTTCCCTATCCCGCTCTACTTGGGGACCGTTTTGTAGATCTGAACAATAATTTCAGTCCTATTCGGTACCATCTAGTAGGTGAGCTTCTAATAAACACGGGCAGAGCTTCCTGTTCAGTGTTGACCTTTGTCCGCTGTGATGTTATTAGAACAAAAGTCAATTTAATTTAATCGAGTCATCTACTGAACGTTGTGAACCCTTCCTCTCATCCCGTACTGAATACACACACTCGTATGCATTCATAGACGGTGCATACATAGCACACACGCATACATACAGACATGCATGCATACAGTACATACTGAATATACTCTACATACATTTTGCTTTTCCTTGCCGGATTGAAAGTCTAGGGGTGTTTTTATTTATATTATTTATATTTATATGTCTGTGCATCCCTTTGAAACTGTAATGTAATTTAGGGCCATATAAATAAACTTTATGTGTAAACAAACACAACTCACCCAACACACACACACACACACACACACACTCGTTGACCCACACCCACATGCCAGTACTGTGAATGTTATGTGCGAGATTCCCCTGGCCAATGAGATGGCCTGAATCAGCACTTTGGACCTTGTACTGCTCATCTCTGTTAAGCACACACAGTGCACGCTGTTAGGCCAGGCACTGTGATCTCTGAGGGACGCTGCCAGGATTAAGTACACACCCTTCCAATTCTAAGTAAACGCTCACCTTGACCTCGAACGCAAACCCTCCAGTAGTTTGGTTAAAGCCCATCAATCTGTGGTTCCGTTTAGCCACATTTTATTTGATCATTCATAGCAAAGAGGGGTTTCTGTCTATCTCTGGCTGACTTACTGTCACACTGGTGGATTAGTTGACCTCAGGTATCCAGGGCAAGTGTTTGATATCACCAAGGCGTCCAGGCTTACAGGCAGTTATTGACGTAGGTATCATCGGGGAGTTCGCCAGCCATCTGGCCATTCTGGCTTTGCTCCTGACAGTCACGCTGAACACATATGCCAGCGCACACGTACGCACGCATGTGCCCTCGCTGTTGTGTTACAATGCTCGTACATGCGTGTAAGTGTATACACGCGCTTTCAGCCATGTGGGATTATTTCTCCCGCGGAGCGTATGGGTTTAAATGTCTACATGCATGTTTGGAGGCTAGCTTTGAATAAATGGAGGGACAATGTGCATTGAGCGAGGTGTGGCGAATCCTCAGATGTTTACTTAAGGATCATGGTTACGTGACTACTCTGGATTTCCAAGCTCTGGAGGACATCCTTGCCAGTTCCGGCTGGTTTCTGTTGACTTGATAAAAAATCCTCTATGCGGTTGCGTTAGACCAAGCTTTATTTATTTATTTATTCATTTATTATTTATTTCATAAAGCACTTAATATATTTTTCACATTGTATCATTAGAACATTTATGAGTAAAAATTCACAAGTTGCAAATAACTTATTTATTAACTGGAAACATTTTGTAGCACTTTCCCATCAAAATATATTAAATATAGACTGATGTATTTTTGTTGATCTTACTTTCCAAATAATAGATCATCTAAACTCCAAGTAAGTCCACAATAAAATTCAATGCCCTCCCCACTTTGTGTCTGGAATTACCCTTGTGGTTGAAACCAGTGTTATAAAAATATAGTCTTGGTTTGAAAGAGGGCGCATGTCCCGACCGCACCTGAGCGTTGAGTGGCTCTCATTCCTCACTACTCCTCCCCCTACAGCTCTTTGTGCGCTGTTGTGTTTCCAAACCTAAACAGTGAGCTGGGCATGAAAATATGGTATGCTGGGCATGCTAACGCAGTCGAGCAGTGTACCTTTTTAAGGTAACTTTAACTTAATGGGATCAGATGTTGCTGATGGATCGATGCCTGCTGTCATCACCACAGCCATTGATTTGGCATTTTTCCCACAGGTCATGTGACCATACTAACTCCTCGCTTGCCTAAATTGCTAATGCCCCTGTGTCTGACATTGGGTGATCCAATTAAAGGATCTTCGTAACTAGAATTAGCTTGTTTTGCCCAGCCTGCAAGGCACCATGGGAGACTGAGAGCTTAGGCCAATGGGTAAGCAGAAGGGATATAAAACTCAGCTCAGCAACCTAACCGGGCTAAAGCAAATTCAGCAGCTTACCGACAACTGGATATATAGCTCAGATAGAGCCACTAGTTCTACTACAGTCGTACTGTCTTAGCAAGCAACCATTAACCACTCAACTGCCAACATGGTCCTTGAGGATTCTGATGTGGAAATGATTGTTACTGAGATTGAAGTCTCCGTGAGTAGGCCAATGTTTTATGTCGTGATGAGTCGTCTTTGAAAGATTTAGTCTGAAACTTAATATTGTGCATGCTGGACAATGACTTCTGAGAAGGGGATATTGCCATTAGTTAGGTACTTAATGTAGCTATTGTAGGCAAAGTCCTTGAGGGTGCTCCTTTCTAACATGGCTGAAAAGGAACCACTGGAAAGGCAATGGAGCTATGACTTTTAAAATCACAAAGAGGTTTTAAATTGCCGGATGGAGAAGTTAGTTGGAGACTAGCTAAATTATCAGGGGTCAAGGCACTTAGTGGCTTAGCTCTTGAAAAGTCTTATCGCTAAAGCTAAAAAGGTCTTTATGATGTATTAATTCTGTTAAAACAAATCTAATGATCTATTGTTAGACAGAATTTTGTAACTGAATACTATTTACTAATACCTATATCATCATTATAGATTACATACACACATTTATACATTACATATATTGTACTCTATATATTATTTAAAATATACAGTATATATATAGATAGATAGATTTTTATTTATTTTGCCTTTTACTACCTTGATACACGTAGTAAAGCAGTGCTATGTGTATCAAGATCAGTGTTGGTGTCCCATGTTGAGGGTGGTCCCTTATTCTCATCAATAGGAGCATGACGTGGAGACTCCCCATGGAAGAATCCACTGTACTATGAAAGGAGTGCCCAAGGGGGACAGGCCTGTCATCCTTACCTTCCACGATATTGGACTGAACCGTAAGCCTGCCCTCTCCATTCATCTCCGCCTAGGAGGAACATCTGTTGTTGTGCTAGAAGCCCTGGGTGCTTTGAGATACTGCACCACGTGGTAGCGGATTAGGTTTGCTAAATCTCATTTCAGTGTTTGTTTCCTAGACAATTTCTGTTGACCTTACCTGACGTTAACATACAATAAGGTCCAAAAATGTTGTTAAAGCAGCCAAATACCAGATATAGGATCAAGGATCAGACAAAACTACAATGCTCCTGTTCATCATGATGAAATATAGCTTAAATTGTTAGCCATGCAATTTATATTTAGATGGGAGTATCAAATTAACCATCACTATGCTCTGTCACTGTACTGTCGTTTTATAAAGATAAAGGCCACACTCATTTCTTATTAGGCTTTTTTCTTTACTGTTTCCAGACAAGACCTGTTGGAACACACTGTTTGACCATGAGGACATGCAGGAGATCATGCAACACTTTGCTGTGTGCCACGTTGACGCTCCTGGGCAGAACGAAGGCGCCAACACCTTCTCCACTGGGTACAACACACACACACACACACACACACACACACACACACACACACACACACACACACACACACACACAGCTGGCCAAGCATGTTGGGCAAGCTGTCAACCTGTGACCTGTCATCTTTGACTTGCATCAGGAAATTCACTGCTTGTTCTTTGTTCTTTGGTTCAACTGGTTAAGTTTAGCAACAGTGTAATGCATTGCAGTGGGTTAATCCTATTTAGCCCCATAACTCCTTTGGATGGGAGAACTTTGTCCTAACGCTACCTTGACATAGATGGACAGTTATGGAAAAACGTTAATGTGAAAGTACTTTTGCTATTTTTGTTTCTCATCCAGATATGAGTACCCATCTATGGACCAACTGTCTGAGACTCTCCCTCTGATCTTGAAGCACTTTGGGTAGGTTTAACTGTAATGATGTCACCTACCTGTACCTTTCGAGAATTTAAAATACCAATATGTTTGTAAACATTTTTACTCTTTCCCCAGACTGAAGAGTGTTCTTGGAATGGGCATCGGCGCTGGGGCCTACATTCTGACCAGATTTGCTGTGAGTTTTTCCTCCCACAATCGCTCTTCATAATTAAGAGTTTTAATTTGGACTTGGGTTAGCAGAACAGGCAAAAGTGTCTTTGCTTCGTGCTGATTTTGGCACAACAATGCTGCTTATGTCTTTAGCCTGCTGAGCAACAAAAGCCTCTGGAATGTTCTAGATCAGCTCAAAACTAACATTGTGCTTAGTGGGAGTTTCATTTTGTTTATTTAAAACTGACGGAGATATATATATGTATTTTTTAACCTTAATCAAACACAATGCTGTCTTAGGTTACATCATTGTACTATATTGTAGTTTTTTTTAAGGTAATTAAAATGTTAATTAAATGATTATGTGTCTTAGCTGGACTACCCAAACATGGTTGAGGGCCTGATGCTGATCAACATTAACCCATGTGCTGAGGGCTGGATGGACTGGGCTGCACACAAGGTAAACATCAGCACCACGCCCATTACCAGCAACTCCTATGCACGTAATCACTGTCTGTTCAAGTGACTATTACAAGTAGCAGTTAGGGGTTGGGCATCTTGCTCAAGGATGTTTTAGGTAGGCAGGGTAACCACTAATTTCAAATGGTCGCCATTTAAATTCCATCTTGGACTATCATTGCAGATCACTGGATGGGCCCAAGCCATGCCAGACATGATCATTACCCACCTCTTTGGGAAGGTATGTGCCTAAACAAAAAAAGCCGGATGTAAACAAGTCAGTCTCTGTGCATAGGGATTTTGTTCTTAAATCATATCGTACACTAATGTTTTGTTTAATCCTGTCCGTGCATTGACAAGATTTCTTTGTTCGATCCCCCATAGGAGGAAATCCACAACAACCACGATCTCATCGCGACCTATCGCCACCACATCTTGAACGACATGAACCAGTACAATATGCAACACTTCGTCAAGTCTTACAACAGGTACAATAAATGTGTCAGCGAGCTGTGGTTTAGTTGCCTGCTAATAATGCTGAAAGAAATATCCAATGCAGTGGAATGAATATGCTAAATTAAGCATGACGCAAAAACCTTTACAATAAATTACAAAAGCAGCCGCCAACATGCTACGTTTGTTTCTAACGCGATCTTTATTTTTTTTCCCAACAGCCGGAGGGACCTGGAGATTGAAAGGCCAATTCCACTCAGCGCCATCAATGCTAGAACACTCAAGTAAGCAAAAAGGCAACGGGGCTTAATGTCATGTCAATGGCTGCATATAGTTTGAGGAGTTGTGCAAGCTGTCCGGATGTTTGGTGACACTTATTTGGTTTGTTCACCGTTTTAGGTGCCCTTCTCTTCTGGTGGTCGGGGACAGCTCCCCTGCTGTTGACGCTGTGGTACGCAAATATGCTAATGATTCAACTGTACAACCTTCTCATAGTCATTCTCAGTGACCTACTTAAGATATTCTAGATTAACCACTTCAGAATAACAACATTGGGAACAAAAATCAAATGCTACAAACCAAGACTGAGTAGTTTTGAATCCAAAAAAAAAAAATACTTGACTGAATTTTTAATGAAACGCTAGAACATATGAGTGTAACATTATAACAAGACTCGAGTATATTACACTTCAATGCATTATCAATTGCAATCCTATCCATGCAAGTAATACAATTAATAGGTAACACATTTACTTTGATGGTATAGTGAAGTTGTATTCTTATCTGTGTACCCACAGGTGGAGTGCAACACCAAGCTTGACCCAACAAAGACAACATTGCTCAAGGTGAGAGAACTCACCATCTTGGTTTGTCCTCTCGGCCCTCTCCCACTGCCTCATTCAGATATTAATAGTAACATCGGCCATGTGTCGGTTGATAAGATCCAAGCAGCTCAGCATTTACTTGGTGACATATTAACTAGTAATAGGACAGCTAGGGCATTTGACCATTGCCTCCGAGAGCAAAAACTACAGTGATTGACCTTCTTAAATTCTGTGTGATGCAAAATGGGGGTCTGTTAAGGCTATAATGGGCAAATTCTGTCGTGGCTAATTGTCTGGGAACGAGTGGAACACCGGTTACAGGGACCAGGTTCCTGGGAATAGGTGTTCAGCTGCATATTCAAATGGGACTCATTGAGTTTAATGGATGAGGAGGTGGCAATGTTATTGTGTGAATGGACAAGTGCTAATGTACTAAATGCTAATGCCCTCTGCGAATTTTCCCCTCTTTACAGATGGCTGATTGTGGAGGCCTGCCACAGGTTGACCAGGTACGTGTGCGTGTGTGTGGGGAAAGAGCTTAGAACTGGTAACATCCTTAACATCCTTTTAGAGCAGCTTGGGGATGGGTGGATAATCACTAAACAGTCAGGTGGGGCATGGGGGAGTTGATACTGCATTAAGCACATTAACACAAGAGACGAGGAGCACACGGGTTGGGATATATTCCACCACAGTGCGCAACACCTGTTCGTAGCAGCTGTCATATCTCAGGCCCTCTCGGTAAGTGGGCGGATGGAACAGGAAGCCTGTCAATAACATGTAAACAAATGTGATGATATGTGACAGGAGGACTGATTATCTCTTGTTTGTGTTCCCTCGCTTTATAGCCTGGCAAACTGACAGAAGCCTTCAAGTACTTCATTCAGGGCATGGGATACAGTAAGTGTTTCACACCAGATATGTTTGCTCCTTGGTACAATACGTGTCGGTTAAGTGTCAATAAGGACATATAAAGCAATTATTTTATTGTTCCCAACTGATGCAAAGATAATTTTTTAAAATCTGTTAGCTCCACATTAGTGAATACCTAGAAGAGGTATAATCTGCCACCTTGTGGCAGTATGAGGAACACCTTTTAGATTACACATTAAATGTCAATCACTTTAGGTCTGTTTGCTCCTCTGTGTTTGTCAGTAAATTATCCTTTTCTCTGTGACAAATTTAGAATGGACCAACATCATCTTAAATAACAATTAATTTGACATAACTGAATCAAATATACAGTACGTGTTTTATTTGATTGACTTTTACTAATCGCCCTTTTATCGTCGTTGCTCAGTGCCCTCCGCCAGCATGACCAGGCTGGTGCGATCTCGTACAGCCTCTGGCTCCAGCGTTACCTCCTTCGACGGCAACCGCTCCCGGTCTCACACCAACGAGGGCAACCGATCCCGATCTCACACCAACGAGGGCCGGAGCCGCAGCCACACCGACAACCAGCGTGGCCGGTCGCACACGGACACCATGGACGGCACAGCCAAGAGCAGCGCGGACCAAGCCGTTCTCAAGTCCACCGAAGTGTCCTGCTAGGCTAATCCCCTGTATCCCCCCCCCCCCACCCCGCCACCCAGACTACTATGATCTGATACAGTTTATGGTCTTGCTACGCTGCCTCTAACTGCTAGCTGACGCACAGGCACACACATACGCACATACAGATGGAGAATGACACTCAGTAAAGCACACGTATAAGTACATACTCGCCTGCTTCAGAACTATTAAATGCAATGGGCCCATTTCCCATTGTATTTTTTAATAAGGTTTATATGCCAAAGATCTGTAAGAGTTTTAAACGGAGTACAAGTGTATGACAAACAGCATGCCTGCGTGCCGTCGCTGAAGGAATTATGTGAACAGGAACTCAAAAAATACATCCTTGAGCAAACCTACTTACGGTGGTCTCTTCAATGACCGGTTAGAGGCAACGCAGCATTTGGGACACCGAAACCACCGAGAATGTTGGGGGAAAGCTGTGACTCAGTAAAGCAGCGTGTAAATGTATTCTCTTTAATGTCTAATTTTTCAGTTGTTTTAATTACCTTCTCCTTTTTCTCAGAAGTGTTTGTCACGTTGATACATCTTTCTCAAAAATAACTATCTTGACTGTAAGTTACTTTTTTTCTTTTTGGTGATATTTTTTTTTTAATTGTCTGAAGGTTTGTTTGTATGGAGGTGCAGAGTTGTAAATGCAGATAAAGTAGGGAAGAAAAATGTAAGTGGCAGTTTTCTTCACATTTTTCTCATCTTTGCAATTAAGGGACAATTGCAATTTGCAATTTAATATATCAAGTATGTACAGCATATAACATTTCTGTCTCCTGTGTTTTGGGATCTTGTCATTATTCTTTTAGAGGCTTCTAGAACATTTATCAATTGTCACAATATTGTAGAAGTTCTATATTACAATTTGTAACCTCAAAACCTATATTGACCTTCTGTGAAACATGATTGCATTTCATTACTTTTTATTTTTTAAACATTTCAGATAGACACTATGGGTCATAGCATGAATCAAAAGAGAGACACGGCAAGTATAATAGTGTTTGCATTGTATTCTTTATTAACTGATATTGGTTTCAGACAAGCAGGATTCTTTTATGATATATTTCTATGCAATCAAGCACAATGGACCAAGTACGTGCCATGAATTTGTTAACTTTATGTGATGACGAGATTATGTTGTGGATTATGGGTAAGTAAAGTGAGGTCCACATGGAACATGAGGATAGAATCATTGAACTTACCACCTTGTACTCCCCTATTTTACTTGCACTACAGAAACATTTGCTTTGTAGAACACAACACAGCTTTGTAAAGATGCACAACTGTCCTAATGCTGTATAAAAGGCATTAAAATGGCATAATGGTTTGTATTTATTTAAACAAAAACAGATAATTAAAACTTTTAACTGACCTTCCCCAGTTGTATCGTCATTTTATATGAATGTATATCTTAAGGGATCTCTAAACTAGTCTGGTCTAATAGCACCATATGATAAGACATAATTTCATAATGTTTTCTGATGTAAAATTATCTACAGCAAAACCTCTGCATCTAGCAATTTTAAGTTGTCATTTTGAAGCTTTTAGATAAACAATGGTTTACTGTACATATAAACATATTTAGTTTTAGTCATTTATAATACAAGACTTATATTAATAAATTAAGCACTGAATATTTCAAAAGCTTGCAGGAAGGCTATTTATATTTTCTGAAAGATTCTTCAAATATTCTTCAAAGTGCATGCCTGTCAATCCATTCTGTAAACGCGTATATCATATTTACACATTCTTACAATAGAGTAAATTCATACAAAAACATCCCTTGTGCAAAACATTATATTATACAGTATATTCGATACAGAAAAATATTTTCATAATGTTATTTTTAACAAAATGTGTGTGATAGGGAGAGACAAAAGTGTTTAAATCTTGGGTCTTAGTTCATCACCTCTGAGTAACTATAGTAACTCTTCAGCTCGGCAAAGATGTCATTTGGGTTTTTGCAGCTGAGGTTGCAGAAGCAGGCTTGAACCCACAACATCTGCCAGGTGAAGCCTGTTCCATTGGGACACTCAAACTCCACGTCAATGGTCTTGGACTTGTAGGGGATGCAGCAGCGCTCGTCCGTGCAGACGCCACAGTACTTGGGCCTGTACTGCTTCCTGCTGACGCAGCCAGAAATGGTGAAGTTTGCTGGCTGCTCTTCTCTGTAGATGTTCAGACATTTCTTCCCTGACTAAGCAAATCAGGGAAATACAGGTGCTTAATACAACTGTGTGGATATAAATGCAAACATTGTGGCCCAGCGTAACTTTAAGGCTATATTGTAGGAATTACAGCCAACACTGGCAGGAGGACACCAGTAAAACGTCTTGCATTTGCAGTTTGTAATTAACAAAAAGTAACACAAACTGCTCATGTAGGGGCTACTTACATCAGCACTTTGTGTGTGTACACTGTGTTTGGAACAGTATTCATTTCTAGGTTTTATAGTAACTAATTAATACAAATTTAGAACTTTACATGGAATTTGCGGGGTCATGTGCTAAAGGTGTTACCAAGCAAACCACTCACACGAGGCTTGGATGTGTTTTTAAATTCTTCTTTTTTATGATTTACATTAAAAATCAGCTAACAGGTGCTCACGCTGGTTTCTGTGTGTAGACATACATACTTAAAATGTTTGTGGCTTTCAAAAATAAACTTTTATGATTGCCACAGACCCCAGTTTGCAAATGTTTAACTGTCTTTGAGAAAAAAAGACCTACTCATTAAATCCCTCCGGAAAGCAGTGCAAGCTTAATATAGTGTACACTCGCATCTACCTTGATGTGCTTGGTGATGTCGACCTCACAGGGTCGGAGGGTGCAAAGGCGGGACTCCTTGACCAGCTCACACTGGTCGTTGGCATTAGAAATCCTCATGGACAGACCTCGGCCACAGGTCTTGGAGCAGGGACTCCATGATGTCGTCTGGGTGATGCAGTTCTTGTGCCAACTTCTGGTCTCTGCTGGGAGCGCTGAAGCAAAACAGAACAGGCAGTTGGGTCATGAATAATTTTATCTGCTGAATGGTCACTCTGTGGATTTGAGCAATTTCATCAAAAATAGTAAGCAACTGTAACCTCCTCTTTGTAAACCGTACAAAAGTGTAGCAAAATGAAAAACAAACAGCATCGCTTTTTATTGAGGAAAATAAAAGAGACAAAGCTTCGCAGATGGTACACGTCTCACACACATTTCAGCGCTTGAAATAAACAGGGAGGGAACCAGGGCTTCCTGTGGTTCTCATGTATAGTCTCTGAGGTGTCCACCAAGGAATAAAAACTGTCCAAACGCCTTGTGAATGCAGTCGGGCCCGCTGTAAGCACGAAGTGCACGGGCCAGCTGCCATGCGGTGCTTGGATGGTTCGGTAGTCAACCTCCGCGTCTGAACCCACACCAGACTCATTCCATTCCAAATTCTGTAGCATTTCTCACAGGGAGGTAAAGCGATTCCAAGGGGTCCCTATGCCACGCACACAACAACGTGGGACTAATAGGGACGTATCCATGTGCATGTATGTGCAAGTGCATGCATGCTTTCGATTCAAATCCAAACACAGTGCGGTACAACTTTGCTTGAAAGTGGATATTTTGAAATGTGGGATTAGCAATGTAAATCATGTAGGGGCAGGATACTCTAGTGGTCTAGGTGTTTGACTCCCAGCCAGAAGGCCATGAGATCGTACCTTGGAGTTTGCCTGCCTTTTAGATCCTGAATCCCTATCTGCTCCTTGTAATACTTGTAATTGTACTCATTGTAAGTGGATAAAAGCGTCTAGCCCAATTGTAATTGTTTACACCACATACGGATATACCCTGCCCAAACCATGAGGTTTTATATGCAATGATACTAGAATATAAACACTGCTGGTTTAAATAAGTGTGATCAAAGATGATGATGTACCAGATCAGATGTACTCCAAGTGTACCCACCCACCAACATTTGTGCTGTATACTGAAGGTGTCCTGCTGTACCTTCTGCAGCGTGCCGCGTGGCTGTCTTGCGCCCCCTCCTGGGTTCATCACAGATCCACTGCTCGCAGCATTGTCCCCGGAGCTTGACCCGACGAGGGGTTTGGCACCAGACCCGCGGAGGCTGGGACTCTGTGCACAGAGTCACGCAGCCGATGGCCCCGTTCACGCACACACACTGGTACTTACAGCTGGGCTTGAAGCTCTGCCCATTACGGTAGATCACACCGTCATGTTCACAGCCCGTGCCCACCATATCTGGCATAGACAGATGGCAGCATACACGTATTATTGACAGATAGTACGTTTAAAAAACGTATTTTGCATATTAGTGAACCACACTGTTTATTAAACATCCCTTTTAGGTCTAATTGTTTCTGTTTGTTGACGCATACAATTTCTGCCCTAAATTGTTAAGTCGTAAAATTGATTTTTGTTATTTGTGTTGTCGGTAATGGTGACAGCAAATGAGATGCACTGTGATTGATGTGACCAGTGTGTAGGCCTATAAGGGAATGTGTGCACTATCAATAAATCTCTCTAATTGAGTGGAAGCAAAGCTATGGAAGCCCATTTACGCCAAATTGATTAAAAAGAGAGAATTTTTCTCAAAATAATGTCTTAATTTTGACTTGATTAACTCTGTCAACACTGTTTCACAACAGGGAATAGGCCTACTTCCCATTTCGTAATATGATTTAATTCCAAATGAATGTTCATAGCAGGTCTGTTACAGGTGCAAACCGCTAAATGTTCGGTTATGCTAATTACTGCAACACTATTTTACTCTGGGTGTGTGGGTTTGTTCTGTTTGCTTTCGGTGGGTGACACTTACATGCACACACTCCTTTTTCGTACCTAGGCTTGTCCGAGCTATAGTCGCAGTACAGTCCCTTGTGGTAGTCGCAGGTGTCCGCCTCATTGCACTCTTCGCCCACCTGCCTGGCGCAGGTCTTGCAGCAGTCACAACCGTCCATGAGCAAGCTTACCCCCGGGGGACAGGCGGGGGACCTTTTGGGACACTCGCACGGCCATTTGCAGTACTGCGTCCGGGTGTACGGCTCCGTAGTCGCCAGTTGCGCTGCTGTAGCGGTCGGCATGGCAATGGAATTCTGGGAGTAGGCCTGCGGAGAGCATGGCGGAGAGAGTGTCATAACACAGAAGTATTTAAACGTTTCCCTTTCAGTCCATGAAATAAACAATCCACATTTTCACACGTTCTTTAATTTAGTAGGGCACACTTTATCCATTCAACGTTGGCGCCTCAGCAGTGTGTGATGTTCATGATTCGACCAATTAAAAGGAAATAGGCCTACTTTCTTTATTTTTTCCTTATCTCAAATTCTCCTTAAAATACGTGCAGTGTCACTACTTTCAAATCACACACTGCAAGCGGAATGGATAAATTTGCAGCGCATGTAATGCAAAATTAGATATTAAAGGGGGATGGCTCCGACGTCCATGCGTAATATCACACGAGAGGGAGTGTGTTATAGGACTACTGAATATCAGCACGGCTGTGATTCGGTCGTAGGTACGACCTTGAGTGTGGTATTGCATTTATACAACAGTTCTAACAGATACATGTATTATTTAACAGTAATAAACGACAACAGATTATGATTTGTTTGTTTATTTAATAATTTATTTGGCTCCGCCAACACAAATAGGTCCTCAACTGAACTGGGACTGGACTGTTGCCAAGCAACATATAAACAGTTTCCTGCACACTAGCATGTCACTAACTGCTGGTTTATCTACACGTTACCGCAGGCTAGCTACTTCATGTACCATGTACATGTATCTGTATGTCTCTATTTATTGTGCAACCAGTGAAATAAGTGTCTGTTGATAGTCGCTTTGGTGGCATGTGTGATTTCGATGAGTTAACAGACCGATCAGACAGTAGGCCTACGTTGCTCCATCGTTTAAATTCCCTGAACGCGGCTAGACGGAGGCTCGTTGATATACGGTAACGATCCAGGCTTCTTTCCTTCTTTAATTTAACTCAAATTTTATTTGTGGAAATCTTTGAGATGCGAAGTTTGTTAAAATCTAGATAAAGATCGGTAATTTACTGTTATTATAACGCCTGTAGCGGAGTGAGGCCTGTAGCGGAGTGAGGCATGTATTGTTAAAAGTCCCAGTGCTGTGAGTCTATCAGCACTCATGGAATGACTCTTGTCCAATCAAATGACTTAACGTTACTCCAACTAACTTGTATAAACTGTAATATCTAAAATTATATCAACATTGAACTGTGATGAATTGAACCCAGTATATAATACAATATATTGATCAGCAGTGGACAGAGCTTGAACTTGCTACAGCGAACATCTGCTCATTTATGGGAATACAATAAAAATGGCACTGCTATCTATCTAGGCCTACTGCAAGAGTGGCATTTAAGCCTTATTCTCTCCAACAAGGTAACTGCATGTCCTCAATCCTCAGTCATTTTAAATACATTCTCAATGGTATTATGGTAACCCTGCCTCAGTTTGCCAATAACCTTAAAGGCCCAAATATCACATTTCGACATCTGCCTGTGTTAAAGGCCGTGTTAGACTGGCTAGCCACTTATCAAGTGTTTGGTTGTGCAATACATTTATAACAACTATCATTTCACTGTTAATGTACATGTACCTTGACATGTGACAAATAGAACCTTGAACTTTGAAAACATAGATTTAGCTGCATGAATATGAATCATGTGTTATAAATGGTACTAGTGGTGTAATGTTTTGGTAGTATTTCACTGATGGTAATCATAAAACGGTTTATTAGAAACCGCTGCCAATAAAATACTGCTGCCATATTTGAACTGCCTCTAACAAGTTGCTGAGTGGTTAAGCCAACGTCACAAAGAACAGCCCATTGCCACTTTAGAACAGATGTTCTCACGAATAATGCCACAAGACATTAACAGTCAAATACCATGAGGTTGATTTTAGACAGTGGCTGCACAAATACTTATTTGGGATTCAGCCCTGTCTTTTGGCTCAATAAGCCTTTTGTAAAGAGCACTGGCTCAGCTTTTCTGTTTAGGAATGAGTATAAGAACAAATATTGTTATTGGACCCAAATGATAGTGCTTGTTTTGATGACACTGAGTTCTTGGGAAAAATGTAAAAAGGAGTGTCCAGACTGTAATGCCTATCTGGGGTATTCATAATTCAACAACTAACACAACATCTGCTTCTGTGTGTAAATATCTTCACACTACAGTAGTTTTCTGTCTATTGCATTGTGGTTAATCTATGAGACTATTCAAATCTCAAGAGAGCTGCATAATTTGTCTGGCCATTAAAGAGACAGATACAGTATTTTATAGCAGTTCTCCTAATCGTTATTAACATTCATAAGAACAATTCAGGAACCTTTCATCTCAGGTTACACACACATAACATCCTGAAATCCACACATAATCCATAATTAACTGAGAAAACAAGCCTAATCGTTTTATGGTTGTACACTATGTATCATTTCCCTGTGCTTGTTCTTGCAATTCGATGAAGCATGGTCATCATAATAACTCATGTATATGGTGCATGACGCTAATACAGATAAATGGATTTTAATTACGGTCATGCCACTAAGCAATTCTTCAAAAGAGTTGCTTTAGGCTGCTGTTATCAGACAGTAGGCTAATTATTCATAACAACACATAACCTTTCTTTCACCCTGACAGGCACAGAGAGCAGAAAGAGGTGGGTATCAAATGAATTATACAAGCACGACAGGGGCCTAATACAATCATATTACCTAATGACATTTATCAATTAATTAATTGATCGAAGAACAACAGCGAATAATAATCTGACCAATCCAAGAAAATTTAAGCGTGGTTATAAAAGGACAAACACCGGAGGCCCTATAATGTCCTGCTACCAGGCTACCATAAGATTGAATGTAGCCTGGTGGACTGTAGGCTCTAGGCTTATTGTCAAAGCTGCCACAATCTCATCAAACTGCTAGTTTTCAGGTGACCTCAAATAGCAGCCACGCTTTGGTGATCATGGCCAGGAGCTCGTTGTTTGAAATGGCTTTTGACATGACTGGTTTGAACTTGTTTGTCTCAGGTCAGATCAATGACTTTGAGTCGGCAAGATAAAACGAGATTTGGCCTACTTTTAACCTAGGTATATAGATGTATAAGGTAGAAAGAAAGGAAGATAGAAAGAAAGAAATCAGATTCGTCACCTGGCGACGAAATTGGCTATCTGTCGTGGAAAAACGGTACGTGTCGCGTCTTCGCTATTTCACAAACAACCACACGGTGGCAGCAAAAAATCATCAGTGAAACATCAGTCTACACATCACATAGAAGTTTCACCGCAATTGTCTTTAATTTTGGTATAGGCCTATGACAAAAAAATTACTGCTATACACGCCAGTTAAATGTAATTTAGCAGCCAAGGTCCATGTTTTTACATCTCACAAACGATGGAACGAACTTTAAGGCTACTTGCATATTTAGTGTAGGACTATAGTGTAGGCTATAGCATAGTAGATTAGTTTTAGATAGATATTAGATTAAACAAATTAAGCATACATAGCCTGCGAAAGAAGGCATCCCGCAAATATCTCACCTGTTGAATCCCGACTGCTATTAGAATCCATAACAGGAGCCAACTCATCACTGATTAAGAATTGCAAATGCATTGAATCCAGAATGAATCCCGTTTTAAAACCAAAACACACCGCTCCCTATAACTGTCCAGCATCCTTCGCCTCTCGCCTTCATCTCCAAGCGCTGCAGTCTCCGGCCGGGACACGAGCAGATATTAAAACGTGCATGCTGACGTCAGGGCTAGGACGAGCCCTGCACAGATTCTGGCACTGGACCGTCTTCTTTTCTCTCCCTCCGCTCCACTTTCACCCACTGCGCCCGTCCGACTGGCAGCCGTGGAGGTTTAGGCGTGTTCAGGACGCAAATATATTTATTAGAGACTTCACATATTCATCGTATAATCTCAAGTCTCAAATCTCCGTGGCGACGAGTGGCCTGTACTTTGGCTGAAGTAGCCAAAACTAATAATGTGTTAACAACAGAGAGGAAAAAGTGAAGTGCGTTTTCATGGTAGACTAACAGCTCCACAACAATCTAGAAAAGAACAGTTTCTGCTTAGGTGAATATATGATAGGGATTTTAGGGCTAGCTCCCTAAATAAACCAGTGGAATTTGCCTTCTTTCAAAGCTTCCTGGAAATTTTTATGGTTTTTTACATATTGCATTACACGCTACATAGAGACTCACGGAAAACTACTTAGGTAAAAAGTGACTAGTCTGACATACCAATATATCAGACACCCAAACCCCAGTTGTGCATTCTGACCTCTTTCTTTTAGGCCACCAGCATTTAAGGTTCACTGGTATCTGATAAACCCATAGAGCACCATACAGAGGGAGAGAGAGTGTGATAGAGAGATAGAGAAAGAGAGAGAGAGAGATGAGAAATGAGAAAATTGTCAGTGGCCCATATCTGAACCCCTATGATTCACTGGCAGTCCTATAATCCCTGTCAGAAAACTGTCATCCACCAGTGATCTGAGCTTCTTCTCTGTCAACCGGGACGACCTAGCAGCACAATGTGCTCTCTCTCTCTCTCTCCCTCTCTTTCCCTCCTAGTCTCTCTCCTGCGCATGTAAATACCAAATACCTGCACACATGCACACTCAAACAGATAACACCCCCAAACCCACCCGCACACTCACATACACCACAAATATACACACAGACAAGATATAGTCCCCTATGACAACAACAGAAACATAAGGAACATTCGCTTGAAGCCGCATTGTATGCTCGCTCTTCAAATAGAGACATCTCTCATTCATTCGCTATTACGTCTCACTGCCAGCAGTTTGCGTTAGCTGTCAGCATCGTGCAAAATGTATTTGCATCATTGGACAACCTGTGCCCAACCTGTGTTCACCTCGTTGCAGCGGTGTCAGAGAACAAGTGGCGAAAACAATCTCAGCGCTATGATGTCCTAATTAAAACCATGCTTGGGACGGCTACTGTCTAATAGGCCCACTGACTGTAAAAAAATGACTCAGTGCCAAGATGCAAGAGACAATGCCAAAATTAAGCAAATGTGTGAGCTGACATACGAGGCAGTCTGGCTGTTGTTTCAGGATGTACGTTCACTGATTTATTGTGGATTATACGAGGAATGTCTGTATTTCAAGTGCACTTTATGTCATCGCTTTATCAGCCTGTAGAGGGAGAAATTAAATAACCAGGGGAAAAAGGCGCATACCTTATTTAAATTAACTCAGATATAGGGCCTACTGTCTAACATATCAAACATATGATAAGATAGGGGCTGTGTCACAGTCCGGACACACAATTTGAAATGAAAATCTTCTCATTAAGAGAACCATACATCGGCATACATCGGGGGCCTTAAAGTCAAAGGGCCTTAAAGTCAAACCATGTTTTGCTATAGCCATTTAAAAACTATGTAAAAGGTTTAAGAACCCGCTACCTGCTCCTCAGAGGTGGTAGAAGTACACAGATTCCTTAATCAAGTAAATACTTCTCTGAAAAAATACTAATAGTAAAAGTACCATTTCAAATTTTAAATGTAAACGATTTGGCATTCACTAATAACCTAACATGTTCAATCTTTCTTTGCCCCTTTCTCTTCTTTTTGATGTAAAGCAATGTGTGTGTGCGTAAGTGTATACGCAGCCATTCGCGGTTGATGTGCAGAAATGCAAATTAATATATAAATGGAAAATTCACTCCTCTTTTCTGCTGTTGCATCCACTAGGCTTTAGATTTGTTAAATGCCTGATTAGCCTTAAAAGAAGTTGTCTGACACAAAAACATAATTTCACAAGTATATGCAAATTGCAAAGTAACAAGGCTCCTTTGAGAAATGTAGTTGTTGTACTTTGTTACTTCCCATTTCTGCTGCTCCTTAATACTAGTAATCACTGTAAGTCACTTTGGACAAAAGTGTATACTAAATGAGCTAATTGTAATTGTAAGAAAACCAAAAATGTTAAAACATTCTACACAATTTACACATTACACATTGTACATTTTAAATAGCTAAAAATAGACTTTTCAGATAAAGTTCAAGCTGTGGTGACGCCGGTTGCATACATGTTTGAGTCTGCGTGCGTGTAGTGCAGAAAGAAAACAGGAAGTGCACATGGTGAAGCCTGCTAAGACCAGTCCAGTAATTACACAAGCTTTATATAGCTGTGGCCTGAGAGATAGGCTACGCAACCAAAGAAAACATCTGCTAGCTTAGTCCATAGCACTTTTGAGTATCTTGAAAAGCGCCATATAAGGGTAATGGTTATTATTATTATTATTATTATAGCAATCCCATAGTAATGACTGAACCTGCAGCACAAGTCACACGGCCGTTGTTTAACTATTTACATCTTGATAGATGTTAACCCGCACAGCTCTATAGGGTCAGGTTAAGCCAATAGCACTGTGCAAGACAAACAAGGTCAAGCTCAAAGAACTTTGAATCTAATGATTCATTGTGTAAATCCACTATAAATGCTTGCATAAAAGTTGATGAGGGAATATTTGTTAATAATTGCCACATTAATCCTCTTTTATTCACGCTTATAAACAATCTTCCAACGTTAGTAAAAACAAGCCTCTCAAAGTGGAATATTTATATAAAATCTAGCATTTCATTTTTAGTGAAATGGAAAGTTCTAGCACAATGTATAAACATTTTGCAAGTCACAGCCATGGCAAATACAAGTATTCTTTTATTAATGTTTGGTGTGGTCCAGCTCTTTACCCCTTAGAGATAGACCAAACAAAACCAATCACCTAGGACGTTTCTATGAACATGTTGAGGCAGGCATTAGGCTTATGCACATTTTATTAAAGAGCTTTTGAAATATTTCCTCTCCAACTGTCTGCAGCCCTACGTGTTGGCAGGTCACATATTGAAAAATAACATTATAGGAAACCTAGACATATAAATGTTTATTGCTGACTCTGTGCTTTCTAAATTAATGTACATAATTTACATAATTAAACAAAAGTGACATACTACAGATATTCTTGACAGAAATCCAGTTAAATGTTCAGTGCAATAAAACATTTTTAGCTATCGCGTTAACCGTTAACCAGTGTGTGAATGTATTAGCATTTATATAAATGTGGTTTTAGTATTATAGAATTGAAATGCCACACTTTAAGTCAGCAATATTGTATCCCATTACTAATGTTTCACCACAACAGCCCAGATGCACACAACCCATGCGCCGAGCTTCATATGTGTCCCTCTGAGCCAGACATTAAAGGGCGACTGTAATGGACCTTCTTGTCAAACCCTGTCACATTGCTTCTAAGTTATTTTTTGCTTTGTCAAAAGATTAAGGATATTGCCATCCCGCTCTCCAACAGTCCTATTATCTTAAGATCCCTACATTCGATAAAAAGCTGTCTTTTAGAGCTATGTGTTTGTGAGGCGTATAAGCAGCCCAGCAAGACATATTCATTGTACAACCCTGACTGTGTAGGACAAGCCAAATACTGGCCTGATTTTATTTACGCTATTGAGTTCAACTACACATTTCTGTGACAAATAATGAATCCAAGTTTATTCCCAAGTATAATAAATAGAATACAATTGACTATTATTTAGAATATCTTGGCTTCCAGAAAATTCTGGAATGTCTTGCATGCATCAGCCCAGCCCCACGCTGGAATGCTTTGTCTCAGAGCGTTTGTGAGGCTGATATGCTGTCTCAACATCCTAGCCTAAGGATATGTGATTTATGAGTTTTAATTACAAGCCAAGGATTGGCATTAGGTATTGTGTGTGCCCCTACCTGGGAAGTAGAGGTCAGATCTCTGCCTATGCTTTCAGCAGCTGTTTATCACAACCCCGCTGAATCCTGTATTTAGGTAGGCTGTGAGGTATTCTCAGCCTTCAATGCCAAATCTTTTACATCAGCAGCTAATTCCAATTGCATCTGCGGTATAAACTAATTCACATTTTTGCGTGCATTGACCCATTGCTCTGATAACATCACCTAAAAATTCAATCAATCTGGAAGGTTTAAGATATAAAGCCATAAGCTGTAAGAGAGATGTGGCATGTGGTAGCACAAATAGGAGTTAAAATGAACTTAACATTTTATCCAGGAGGTTTTCAAAGGTATGTCACTGGTTCCACCTCTGGAAAAAAGTCTAATGGTTTTGGGGGAATCTCGAAGCCATCCGTCTGACTGGGATTTTGTCCAAGTGAGCTCACAAATGGATTTAGTGTTGAGGTCAGTTCTGGAGCATGCGCCCCAGGCTGTAACCTCTGGATGGTTTAATGCAATCACAACCCGAACTTCGCAGGGACAAGTTACAAGAAAGAGGCTATGTCACCCTTTTATTTCCAGAGTTCATCACTATATACTTAGATGATAAGTATATAAGGATATAAATAAAATATCGTATATAAATAAAATATGGAGATGGAACTAATAACATACCTTGCAAACCTTATTACATACATTTTAACTGCTCCTACTGCCAAATCACCCTCACAGCCTATGACTTTATATCTAAAACTGTAGTTCTAGATAACTAAAGGAAATGTTGCTTTGTATACTGGTAATGGGGGCAAATAAGGAAATTACTCTGTGGGCTAAAAAAACACTATTTTTCCACTGATTAGTTTGCATGATTGTAATTGGCACTAACACAATATAAAAGATGTTTCAGAATAACATTGTTGCCGGGAAGCTGGTCAACAAAGGGCTGGTCAGCTCAGGGTCAAAACATACTGTAAACGACAAGGTGAACTATGTTAAAATATCTGCCAGGAATGTGAGGAATTGTGGCAGGAAAATTTTACATTTTACAGTGTCTGTTGGTGTTGTTAAAAAAATTTGCATCCACCTCAACATCATAAAAAAAAGAAGAATTTTCATGTTCGATCAATTTCATGTTTTCACAGGTGTTTGCAATGAGTATCGTGTTGAGTATCGAGTTGAGGTTTGCGCTGAGTGTTGCGTTGAATGTCAAATACAGCAGACTAGGATCTCAAACTGTTTTGGCTACTGTATCCCTTTTCAAATACTGTATTTTCTAGAGGATAACATCAGTGAACCTGCACAAGGACAGTAGTTTCTTCTTGGCTTCTGTTTGCCCTACATTAGTGCACACATTACAATTTGGTAATTTAGCAGACACTTAGTAGTACCCTTAGTAGTAACCGATATCCGATTAGGTCTATATGTACTCTCTGATACTGTACTTACTACTATCAACTTCACATCGAGGATTAAAGCTGATCCAAACCAGGAAGGGTTCTTTTAATGTAAATGTCAGCATTAACATCTGTAAATGTTAGAGTGCACAATGTGACATTTCATATGTCTGCCTGCTGCCTGCTTTTCTCTATTCTCTTTCATCTGAAGAAAAATGTATTCTCTCTTCAAATAGCGTGAATGTATTTGAGGGCCCATATATTTAGTTAAGATGGCAACCACACACATGTTGTCATGGTGACAGAACAAACTGGCAAAAGGTGATAAATACTGAAAAATAATAAAGAAAGTCATCATGCTAAAAGGATTTAAAAACTTTGTAAAAAAGGGAAAAAAAAGACAGCTTGTGGAAAACTATGTTCCTTCGCGACATAGGAGTTGCACTCGCTGTGCTTTCATGAAAAAGTAATCAGATTAGCTCATCACAGCTGTATTAGGACAGTCTAGCGTCACTCAAACCTTTCAGCGGGTGCCCGTCCATTCAACTCCTTGTTTTACGGGATTATAAAACATCCTGAGTTTAAATACATTTGTAAGTGTAAAACTTCTGTCAGCATATTAAGTGAGTAAACAGTAATAAAGTATTGCTTGTATCCAACTTAACAACAGTTTTTATCATATCTGGCTCACTGATGGCGATATATATGTCTTAAAAACATGAGGGCATACATTCACAGGTGCACAGTGAAAACAAACATCATGAAAACAGCCCGCCCTTGTTGGCCTGTAATGACTGGGTAGTATATGATGAAGCAGCGATAACTCCCATCTGGGTTCTTAAGGAGGGAGACCGTCTCTACTGGTGCAGACATTCATTATGGGCTGGGCCTGGCCGGCTGGCATGGTAACCGTTAGTTACTGAGTCCTGGAAGGCAGGCATTACCCTCAGCGTGTGTGTATGTGTGCATGTAAGGGTGTGTAGGTGGAGAAGGGCTTATGGAAAGCTGCCAGAATACACAGGTGGCCCACGTAGTGTAATGACATCAACACACCTAAACATTAGGAAAACTTTCCCTCTTTCCAAAGCACACCTTCAAAGTTTACACTGTAGGGTTCCCTGTTAGCTGTTGGCTTAACAGCATGATTAGTGCAAAATTGCATCTCATCTAATAATGACGGTGTTATGGAGTTATGCAATCTGTGTACTAGTATAACAGTAAACTTTATTTGGAAATTTGCAAAAGGGCTATTTGAGAAATCGTTTTTCTTCCCCCCCTTTTTTATTTTTTATTTTTTTTACATCAGAGACATATTCTGCCACTGTTCCCATGGAAAGGTTGCCTTATGCTCTAATTAAATTTAACAATGAATGAGACAGTGGAATACTAGATTTGCTGTGTGTTTTCCGAATGTGCTCTTACAACATTTGAACAAGAGATGTCCCACCCCCCCTATGCTTGAATACCTCTATTCAAATAAGTGCCATCACGATGTCTGCACAGATTTGTGTAATGGTTGTCGTCATTTCTGGTCATTTAAGTGATGTCATCGCTATGACTAATAGTTTCCAGAGGCGAAAACACTTCAGGTCAGGTGTCATTAACTAAAACATCTTGCAGCGTTAGATCCACAATCTATCAGGCTTAGTCACATTTCCTTTTCTTTTTAATTATTTACTCTTTTTTTAAATGTAGTATTACTATACTGCCTCACTTCATCTGTATTGTATTAATTCAAATGTTAAGATCGTCGTAAGACAGAAACACTTCTTGAGACAAGAGGCCAAGCATTTGCAGATGAAAGACTGGATCGCACACATTACTCCAGAAAAATAAACCTAGGCTTGGCCCCTGTCTAAAAGCAGATGTGGTTTTTGGTTGTGTGGACAACTTTGTCCTGCCCTACCACAGGAGTTGAGGGAAAGTCCAGTGTTTGACACTCATATAATGCCTTGACCTGACTTAATAGTTTGCCAGCACAGGCTCGGATTTCTCAATGCAATTTGATCCAATTATGTTACCATTAAAGTGAATGGTTCCCTTGCTAGAAATCCCACTGCTAACACTGTGCTCAAGGGCAAAATGCTCATGTTATTAAACATTTTTGAAATAAGCAAATAAAGTACATTAGTGCCAAGATTCATTACTAGAACATTAACCAGCTGAGATATTGTAAATGTATGCGAGACATGTATGCGGGTGCGCTGGGGATTACTTACAGATACAGATGCAGGCATTAGTTAGACCAGTTGAGTGGCTGTATATTGGTATCTTCGTTCTAAGCAGCTTATATATTGTTTATAAAAAGAACATGAAGTCTCTCAAGAGTAAGTCACTCACTTATTTAAACATGCATGGGTTCGCACACCGAGAAATAGACACAAACAAGAACAAACACACAAGCACACACCCTGTTTGTGTTGATCTGGTGGTTTCTAGAGTCACTGGGGTCAGCCATATTTAGATACCACTCATTACGGCCAGAGCAGGTCTAACTACCGGTGTTTAGCGCGTGTGGAAAGCCCATTGTTTTTTAGGAAAGCTAAAGACTCACTAACATTTTCCTTCATCCCTCTTCAACCAGAGCACCCTCCAGCCATATGAGCCAGATATAGGATGAAGGGAATTCTTTACAGCCAGTAATTTTGCATTTTTAGCCAGAGGGCGTGCAACTCGTTTATCCTTGAAATGTTCAAACACATCCAGAGTCCAACGCAGGCCCGGAACCCACCCGCCTAGAGTGGCCAACGTCGGCCGCAGAGAGAGAAACCATCTGTCAACTGTGGGAAGGAAGGATAGAGGAGTGTATGCATGGCTCAGCCTGTTGCCCAAAGAGAGCTTACAAGTTACTGACCATCTTCAAAGATGTACACCAGACAACTTTCCGCATGTTTTGTAAAAGGGCAGTGAAACATTCATCACGCAGAGCTAAACCAATTATTCATGTTAGGAAAGTCCCAGATGGCCAAATATTACACCCTATAAACAACTTTACAAGCACTGCAACACCTGCAAACACCTACTGAACAGCTTATGAGAGCTAACACGAATCACGACGCACCAAAAACAAAAAAAAGAATGGTGTGTAATCACATGCAATTTTACCATTTAGATGCAATGCCACACTTTTTATACAGGTCAAAGATAAAAGAAACAGGAGTCTTGATGTGGTGCTTAGTGCAATTGTGATCGCACCTGTTTTCGCTTTTAAGTTTAATATCTAAACTACATCTGTTGTCACAGTGGCTATATTTATTTCGTCAACCAGGGAGGATGGAGTCTTGGTGATTAACTTGTGCCATTTTGAAATACACTAGTCTCACATACGTTAATTAAGTTAGAGAAAGCCAGCTCCCATTAGCACTATTTAACCTGGTTTATGGGTCTGAGTTGTGACTCTTAGCATAAGTCACAGCCTGTCAGGTGGCAAGTAATGTCCGTGACAGCGGTCTGGAAATGAGCAGAATAACAGAATGTTAAACAGCTAAGCTTGCACGCAGTTCCTACCAGTTAATTTGCAACATACATTATAGTGTCTACCACATTTTTTGGAGTACTAAAGAGCAGCCAAAACCACTAGTTTCAGTTGTCCAAACCTTAAAATAAGAAGTAGAAGATCAAATTATAAGTCACAGAATAGTCACCCATAAAACCACAAATTTAAGGTTAAAACCTGTTAAAACATTCTGCCAGTAACAAAAGCAGTTCACTAGACATATATAGTAGGTGAAAGAGCTGTAGACAGGGGAAATACACATTTAAGTCAAGAAGGGTGCAGTTTAGGAACTGCTTTCTTTTAGTTATATTCAGTTTCTCTGAACAGAGTCGGCTTGTCCAGGAAACCCAGACTGCATGGTGGTTCACTGGGGACAGATTTAACCCTACACCTTCCAAGCCTCCCTCCTTTCAAGTGATATGAAATAAAAAAGTTTAAGTTAATTGTAAATGACGCTTCACAGTGACAAGGATATCTTTATCTTGGTTTTAACATAAATATTAATAATATCATTACCTTTTTTAGGGGCCGAAGTCCCGCCCTGTAGGCTTTATTACTATCTTGATAATGCACACTTAAAATACCAGTGAAATACTGCGACATTGACTTTAGACCAGGTTTTTGTTGGTCAATCACGCAATCGTTTTCCGCTGCCTCAAGATAGCAATGCGCCAACAATTTGCCTGACCACACCTCATTTTAAGACCAACAATTGGTATTTAAACAATTAAGACGACTGCATCAGTCTGAAACTAGTAAATACACTTTACCCCCGCTTCCCCCCCCCCCCAAATTATTGTGTTTTGTGTTAGATTTACGTTTAACAAAGGTACAACTACGATTGTTTTCCGGCACCAACTACAAAACTAGAAGCTATGGTCTTTTTGAATGCAGCTGTCTTTACATCTGGAACGTGACACGCTAGTTCCGGTTTCACTTTGGCTCCCTATTAGCAAGGAAAGGTAGCTATGGAATGAGACATAAAACC
This sequence comes from Percopsis transmontana, assembly GCA_025447815.1. Taxonomy (NCBI): domain Eukaryota; kingdom Metazoa; phylum Chordata; class Actinopteri; order Percopsiformes; family Percopsidae; genus Percopsis; species Percopsis transmontana. The sequence continues at coordinate 21,152 of JAOEHI010032926.1, read as the reverse complement.
ACTCCAGGTTTTTATGTGGAAAATTCATGAGAAGTGTAAGAACAATAATGAATTGTGGCACAGAGGATTATTGTTATATAACCCAGGACTTGAGGCACGAAAACCTCCACTGATCTCATTGAATACATACATGGTAATATGGAATATGATTATATATATTCTTATACTTGCTTTAAATCTGCCTAATTGTGCAAATGTTAGCTGATTACCAAGAAGGACCTATTTTTCTTAAGGCATCCTAGCTATTATTATCTATGTTTAGTGACAGATCATTAAAACACACAAAAGAAAACACAGTCAATAATAGAGCAAAAGTGTTGATGAGAGAGGTCAGATTATGTCCTGAATTCTTTATCCTTTCTGCTCACACCAGAAACAAATATCTTAGGGAAACCAGGTCAACAAAGTCATAGATATAAACCTTTTTCATACATGTTCTTTTATGATGCATAACAAACAGGACATGTGCACCGGACTTCATACAGATGCGGTACATGTCTGAGAACACCTGCAGCTGCTTTCCAGCAAATCGGTGATATATTGTCTGAGCAGCTTCCCCGTCTGTTCAAGACTTCAATTCCTACCAGGTCTGCAGCACAGCATGAGCGCAGGGCTACCAGTTCGTGTAGGGAATCATCATCGTAGCAAACCAAACCACTTACTCATATGTGCCCCGCACCGTGACACTTCACACTGCCATATGACTGAATAACGGCGGGGAAAGGAGATACTGGCTCACGGCTGTGATAAGACGCAGCAGCAGTAAGCAGTAGAGGTTTGGCTTCTGTTACAGCTCTCAATGGAAGGAATGACTTGTGGCGAAATTCAGTATACATGACAGGAATCAGTTTCATATGTTCTATTAGAATTCAAGTGGCCCTGAATTCAAAGCTGACCACACATAGGAGATAAATACATGTGTTCAGATGAATGAAAGGGAGAGAGAGAGATTGAAGGAAGGGGGTTAGCTTGCCTTTTCTCCTCTTTAGCAGTGCCAGTCCGTATTTGTACTGGCATAAACCAGAATTGAGTCTTTTTCTCCTCCATCGCTTAACCTCTACAATGCCTCATACAGAACAGTGTGATATTGCATCGTGTGTGTGTGTGTGTGTGTGTGTGTGTGTGAAATAGTGTCTGCAGCTAGACTACACATGAAGGGGAGCTGGTAAACGCTCTCTTCCGTTGTGGCCAACTGTTTATGTGGCAGGAATTAAAAACTAACTTCTCACCACGAAACTTAAAACTAGTAAAATGTGGTATGCAACATTGTTATATACCTGTACATATATTTTTTTCTAATTTGCAAACATTAAAAAACAATCAATTAATATAATTAGCAAAAAAGGGTTTAAATCATAGTATGCATAGCCTGTAATCATGTAGAGTTGAATAGAATCAGGAATCCTCAATATTGTTTTTCTCCCCCACTTGCATTCTTTATATAAAATAGAGCTATCGTACTGTGTGACATTTATAGAGGGATGCCCTGCATGTTTTTCTTTGTCTTTGGAAGCAAAAACCACACTACTGGACCAATTCTTGTCAAATTATTAGTTTTATGGAATGTTATACAAAAGTCATACTGAAAAAAAAACATTTACATTAATCACGGCTGAGAAATGTGACCATTGTCCTTCATAAACTCACAACGGTTCATTCCATAATGTTTCAGCAATGACTGTTTTTTTTTATTGTTGTCATCTTCCTCATTTCAGTACAGGAAGTTTGCTGTCAGATGGTGGTGTTGCAATAACTACAGTGTCACACCATCACACTAGGGTGTAGACTTATTTATTCTGGTAGACATGGGACCGATGGGTCCTCAGAAAAACCCAGACACCATCACCAGCCCTGTGTTCCGTTCGGGCCACCAGCTGGGCTCTCTTCAAGCCTGACCAGGGAGTCGCTAAGTGTAAGCCATGACTATGTAGGCCACTACTACCTTATACAACGCTTGATGCTCGACTTTATAACTGCATTTATGACTGTTATATTTTTTAATTATGACGGCTATGAGATATAATGTATCAGATCTGATGTGATGTAATTAATGTATGTATGTATGTATGAGCATAGCGTATTCTGAAACACAATGGTTATGTGATTAATCTACCATTAACAGCCATGCGAAGAAAAACCAAAGCATAGATCATTAACAGTATTTGTTGCTTGTTTGAGGACGTGGCTGCAGTGGCTGCAGTGGAAAATGTATGTGTGATAATATCTATCTTCAGCTTCCACTTTCTAGCGTAGACTCATTGCCGACTATTAGGAAGTATTGAAGCAGCTTAAGGGCTTAAAAAAAAAAGTCACTGTGGACGGGTCTGTAAATACACTGGCGCGAGAGTTCAATATATTCTAAGCGTTTACATAGACATGCCCGTGTATTGATTTCAGGCCAGCATCTGGTCACTGTGAATGATGGGAAACATGGTCAGAGCATCGAGAGAGCTCTCTGACACAGATGGCAATGCACAAAAGGGTAAGAACTGCTTTTGTTTTGTTAAGTTAACGTTTTTTTTCTCATAGAATCTAATCATCTAATTATTTCCCTTATTTTGCAATACATTATTTTGCATTAAAGACTCTATTTAAAAAAATAGTGACAATACCTTTTGTTGAGAGACAAAGGGGTTAGGGATGTCCCGATCAACTTTTTTGGTATCCCGATCCGATCCGATCCATTTAATATTTATCCAATCCTATCATATTTATTAATTACTATATTATTTAATGACCTAAACTTTTATTTTAAAGTAAAAACTCTAGATACGCTACTTCCTGTGTGTCCAGACAATTAAGGATATGCGGGATGGTTCATTATCGTATGTTTTCATCGTTCTCTTTTGCTACGATTTCATTAAAGGTTTTTGGAAAGTTCAATGCTTCTGTGTCCCGTTATTAACGTTAAGCTTCTGCTACAAACTCATAGGTGATTGCAAACCTTGTTATAAATTTCTGGTATAGCCGTGTCTGAAATGTAGTGTACCATACCTTAGGACATACAGTGGCTCCACAAACCGACAAAAGCCTACGTTCTCTACCACCAAAGTTTTCTGGTCATCTGAAGTTATCTTAAGCCTTATCTCTGTCTCGACTAAATTTCTCTCATCTTTTCAAGGCCCTCAGTGAAAGCTGATTTGGTGCTTTCTTCATCTGAGTAAGCTTTGCATTGTCGGTACAGTAGGTGTTGGGCTGCTTTGAGTTTCCAATATAAAGAATTTCCACACGGGTGACTTCTTGATAGTTTGTAATTTTAAGCTATGCTACTCAGGCCTACCGTAGCGTGTGAGAACACAACTAACGTAAAAAATGTATCGAGATCTGTATTGTGCGCAAGTTGTGGCACATCTGACAATAGCTAATAATAATAATTTGTAAACACTAGTAGTAGACCCAGTGTTGCAATGAATATTGTTTTTCGACAGGTTTAGAAGGCGACACACTCGTGGTGATACAGGATTACCCATCTCAGGACGTCAGTGAGCCTTTCTTCAGAATGGGTGAAATGCTCAGAGTTGTCTCACAGTAGGTTCATGACTCAAACCTACGGTCACAGGCACACATAGTCCACTATTGTTCGGAATATACCAATATTGTGAACAATCGTGAAGAGAGATTATGCATGTTAATGTAACCATTGTCATCTTAAAGGCTGCAGCACTATAAACTGAACAAAAATACATGACATTTTGTTTTGTCATGCACTGTGTTGACTGTATACATATAGGACGTGGTTTTTTGCTCACAAAGAAGGGCAGTTGTTAATTCTCCTTTTTGGGTTTGTGGGTTACAGGGAGGCTTACTGGTGGAGAGTTCGCTCTGTCCAAACAGGGAAGGAGAACTACATACCCAACAGTCACATTGCAAAAGTGTACCATGGGTAATATAATTTACAATAACAATAAACATGTCTTAGTGAGTATCATAGGTATCATAGGAGTATCACAGTGTACAGTTACCTATTAAGGTAGGTTAGATTTAGTAAAATAAGATTCTACCTTACAGGGGTATTCATGTATCTGGCTAACTAGTAAATGTAAATGTAGGAATGAAAAGAACATAGTCAGAGAAATGTTACTTTCTTACTAGCTATACGGGGCAGGATAGTCTAGTGGCATTAGACTCCCAGCCAAAAGGTTGTGGGTTCAAGCCCCAGAGTTGGCCTGTAAGCATCCATGAGCAAGATGCCTAACCCCTATCAGCACCATGTAATTGTAAGTTACTTTGAATAAAAGCATCTGTTAATTGTATTGGTACATTTTTGTTTCTCAGCTGGCTGTTTGATGGGGTGTCAAGAGAGAAGGCAGAGGAACTGTTGCTTTTCCCCAGGAACAGAGTGGGCTCCTTCATGGTGCGACAGAGCACCGCTCAGAGAGGTGAGCGACCTCTAGGTCGCTAAGAGGTCATTAAGGACGACCTCCAGGGCCCACAGTTAATAGTGGTATTGAGTATTTTTGGATGCTTACAGTACAGGTAGGCCCTTATTAGAGGTTGACATTTTGGCTAGGAGGAATACACCAACGCCCCTATCCAGAGCAGACAAGATGAGACCACAGTAAACTATCAGCAGATCTTTCAGAAGGGAAATGACATACACTGGTGCTATGTATAAGATTATATCGACTTCGATGACAAAAGCAGGACCGGTATTAGACCAAGGCACTGAACCAAATGTACCTCCCTCCATAGGCACACAAAAATATAAATAAGGAACAGGAAATACCAATTCTTCATTGTCTATGTGAAGTAAGCCTGTTTTTAGTGTAGATGTACAGTACAACACAGAATAGCTTTGGTTCTTCTTTCTACTTTCCATACTAAGTAGGTTTTTGATATGGATTATTTTGGTTTCTACCAATTGCAATATATCATTATAAATAAAAATATATCAATACAGTAATGGTAGTTATCCAATATGATGTTCCCCCACAACTGAATAGGTCTTTCTAATTTCTTAGTAATGTATTTAATGTAATGTAATGTATCCACAGGTGTGTATTCACTCTCTGTGAGGCACAGGAGCATAATGCACTATCGTATCTTCCGAATGGACAACAGCTGGTACTACATTTCCCCCGGACTTACTTTCCAGTGCCTTGAAGATATGGTCAATCACTACTCGGGTGAGTGTACGTGTATACAAATGCACGAAAATAGAAAAATACAGCTGCTAAATATAGAACTGTATTTCCTGCCTACACATCACACAGACCACAACATGATATTAGATAGGTCTATTTAATGACGTTCACTTTGGTTTGCTTAAGCCAAGTATACACTGGTAAAATGACACACATGTACAACCCTTTGCCCACTGTGTGTGTGTATGTGCAAATGAGTATTCAAACGAATGAATGCATGCATGCACGAGTGAACAGACTCTTAGCACTGTCATGTTTTGTTCTGGTATGTGTTCAAACGCAGCCACAGTGTTTCAGTTCTCTTATTCTCATTAGACTCTACAGATGGCCTGTGTTGCATGCTAACCTCCCCCTGTCTCTCTGACCCGCTGCCCTCATCAGAGGGCCCACAACAGCCTTCACTTATCAAGATGCGACACAAATTCGACTGGAAAAAAGTAGACAGGTAGAGGTTTTATGTTATTATTTCATTAATGTATTTAACCAGTATATTAAAGGATAGGTGACAACTATGAGCCTCCAAATGGAGGAGATTTATTTGGGTTTATGAAGGCTTAAAGCCACCTCCAGTCATATCTACACTTAAGACAGATCTTTTATTATTTAGCTAGCAGTTACAGATAAAACCAATATGGTTAGCATCACCAACAACAATAGTGGATAGGATAGCACTGCCATAAAGAATGCTGTATAACTGTATAACCAGCCACCATGTATACGCGTTAGCATCTCTATACACTGCGAAGCACTGACATAAGGAGTGTATAGCAGGAGTAATCCACGTTTGATTCCCATTGGATTTCCATCTGCATGCGTTACAGGAGGGAGCTGATCAGCACAGCGAGCCCTTGCCACGACAACGGGGACCCCGACGTGAGCTACGGTGTGCGGAACAGTCTGGCTGCCTATCTGTCTTTGTCTGGGGTCTCGGATCTGCCGGGGCACAGCATGAAAGGCAGGAAAAACAAGAGCAAATCGGTTTGCGTTCTGCCTGCTCAGAACCTCGAGAGACTGGATTATGAAGACGCGCCCTGATCCATGTGACTCAGTCACCTTCATGGAATGGAATGTCTTAGATGGTGGTGGGGGGTTCTTATTAAATATGAACTTAAAGTTTCTCAAACAATCTTTATAGATTTGATCATATATGGTGTACCTGCGGATATGAGCACTTTGAGCTACTCCATATGTCTACAAGCTGGGGAACATAAGTGTGTTGATGTCAAACTGTACATTATTTACAGCTAGGCCAACTGAAACTTAACTAAACAACTCAGCATTGTGACAGTTAACTAAAGACCGATATTATATACATATATACACAATATATATATACATATATATTTTTGTGTGTGACTCAAACTCTTTTTGAGTGTAGATTTATCACCTGCTAGAAATAGTGTCCATAATTTAAATCCTAGTAAATTACATACAATGGTGATTGTTAGTGTTCAGATGTTTTACTATAATGGGTGGTTGAATAACTAAATAAAATTATAAAATACTAAACATGTTTTTTTTTAAAGTTTGGCTTATAGCTTATCATAGAATTTAATGCTGTACTGTAAATGGCAGCCATTTCTGTGTACCACCGCACACCAGCATTACTGCATATTATTATTGTTTCTAAGGTAGATGTCTGAGAGCACAGACATCTACCCTAGTTCCCAGGTTTATGGCAGCTCTGTTCAAGCATCGAGGAGCCCGGTGTGTTGCCTGTTTTCTAGTCTTGTTGAACGTAGTCCAGGCTTAAAATAGCAAAAAGACTAGAAGGGCAAGAACATCTGATCATTCCCAAATCCTTAATTAGACACAAACATCCTCGACGCTCCTTGATTGACCTTAATGTAGAATTTTTTATTTTTTGAAGAATAATTATAGGTCTAAAACTATTTAAAAAGTATAGAGAAAAGCAAACAAACAAACAAAAATTGCATTTATAAACTGTTCACTAACACTGATGACTCAAGTTGATGTAGAAATACATCGTCTTATCGGTTTTTGACTGCGGATGGCCTTTAATCCAAAAAATTATTTCCTAATCCTTGAGCAACTTCCGCCTTTTTTATTAAAACATTGTCCTAACTGACCACTGACTCTGTCCCAAGTAGAACAGAATGTTTACCAAGATTTCTGTTCTGCTCTCTGGCTCAACATATTGTGGTTAGGCAAGACAATGTGACATGTGTCTACGAATGCAAGCAGAAACCCACTCGCTAGTAAACCTGTACTTTGCCAGGTTTGTTACACACAAAGGTCAGCAAATAGTTCAGTCATAAAGTGCAAATATAGGAACAGAGAGAAATTCTATTACTGGCTATCTCATGAAATCTACATGAATGTGTGAACCCCAGCTGGTTCAGTGCCTCAAAGTCAAGGAACCAAGACAGTATAATCCATTAGCTTTCATTTCATTACCTTCATCAGCCACCTGTGGTTACCTCCCAACAGTGAATGTCAGAACAAAGTCAGCACTTTCTACTAATTCTAAAAAGGGATAGGCTCAAAAAGTTGTGTTTCCTGGTTTTAATGTCTTATAAAATATTTGCAAGCAACACAAAAGTAACTAATTGTGTGTGTGGAGATTTAAAGGTGTGTGTGTGTGTGTGTGTGTGTGTG
>JAOEHI010032926.1:0-13289 GCA_025447815.1 Percopsis transmontana | reverse complement strand
TATTTGCAAGCAACACAAAAGTAACTAATTGTGTGTGTGGAGATTTAAAGGTGTGTGTGTGTGTGTGTGTGTGTGTGAGTGTGAGTGTGAGAGAGAGAGAGAGGGGTGGAAATATTGGTGAGGGAAAGCCACACATCTGGTAGCCTACTGCTAAACCCTACAGAGACTGCTGTCCAGTCAGCATAAGTCACCCCCTGCACACACCAGCCTGCCTCTACAGGCCACGTGGAACCATTTTAAGGCGAGGCTAGTGTTGAAACCGAGTTTCAACACTAGCCTAAGTATTGGCATGTCTGGCTTATTCGTCAGGATGTGTCCGATCAGCTAGTGCATGGGGTCATTGACATTTTGCGGTCAGGTGTGTGTTCATTTTGGAACGAGGCTGAAGTGAGCAAGCTCAGTCAGTTCCCATCACAGCAATGGTCGAGATGTTGAAGAAAAAAAACATCTCGACACGCTTATCAAAATAAGTTCAGCCCTTCCTCTAACCCTCATCATAATGTACATTCACTGTGTGTTACCACAGCAGAAGTGCAGATATGAAATGGAATACAGCTATTTCCTGCCAATGATCACACATCTGTGTGTATACAAGGTGAAAACAAAGGTTCTCATTAGGGACAAGCGCTGAAGAAATACAACTTAATAATCTCCACTGTTCCTGCTCCACTGTTCTCCATGTGAATTTTGTTTGATCTTACAGTGGATGTAAGAACCAAAGGAAAACAAACAGACAATGCACCTCAGCCTTTCCCTGAATAAAAACATTAGGAGCAAGAGCAGTTCAGATGTATTCACATCTTTCCATCTTCGCGCATGAGACATCGAGAGGAGAAGTCGAGGAAGTGGAGAGATCGAGGGAATGGCTTTGTGATCTCAGGGTCTGTTTTTATGTAATCGGGTTTCTTCTAATCTCTTGCCATTCTCAAGCCCCTCGTCCAGCTGTCAAAACCTCTGACTTCACCACCCCAGCGCTGTGTGCTTTATGGAGTGCCTCGTGAAATCCACAAAAATGTTTGTTTTGCTCATGTCAGGTATTGGAACGTGACCCAAAAGCAGACACAGGACAGAATGAGGTTTCAAGGTAGATTTATTAAAGTCCGGCAGGCAGAGGCACAATCACAAAACTTTCTCCTGTGGATACCCACAGGAGAAGGCCAACCGGACAGGCAGGCAGCAGGCAAAACAACGTCAGGTAAACAGGGCTTCCACGTGTGGTGGAAGCCCGAAAGACGAACAGCACAGACAAAGGTGAAAACAGAGACTAAATACACTAGGGGGAATGGGGAATGGGAAACAGGTGAGACTGATAATTGACAGAGGGGAGGGACACAGGACAGGAAGAAGGAAGAGAACTATAAAAAGGGAAACAGGGTAGAACTAAGGAGGGGCCAGGCAGAACACTAGGAAACAAGACAGACACACTAGGCAAACATGGAGTGGACAACTGGGGACGCGGCACACATACAAAAACACAACATTACCCAGGATCAGGAGATCCTAGACCAAGTTGTGACAGTTCAATACTTACTCCACTTGTTAATTAAAATATGTAAAAAAAAAAAATATATATATATATATATTTTATTGTTTTACTGTACTTTAGCCCTGATCATGATTTAGTGATTCCCTGTGCAGATTGATTATTGCATTAAATGACCCCAGCAGACTGGTCCGGGCGGCGTTGATGGAAGTCTGTGATGAGGGCACAGTCCAGGGCGTCCGTTGCCGGGACCCAGCTGAGTTCCGCAGGACCGTACCCCTCCCTATCCACCAGGTATTGCAGCCGACTCCCCCACTGACTGGACTGGAGGATCGCCCGGGCGGTGTAGGTGGAGCCGTCTGTGCCATCCAGCGGTGGAGGTAGTGTGGCGGAGGGGGCCAGGCTGTGCTAGCCGACCCAGGGACCACCGACCTGAGCAGAGACACATGAAACGTTGGGGAGAACTGGCTGTATTCTACGGGCAAGTCTAATGTGTATGACACCTCATTTACCTTGCATGGCCCCACATACCAGGGTGCAAACTTACTGTAGGGCAGGCGGAGAGTCCACATCTATGTGCGACCAAGGCCGCTGAGGCACTGGTAGGAGTTTGCCTGCAGGGGGCCGTGCGCAGAGTCTCGGCTTGAGCACCCACCGAGCAGCTGTTGACATGGGTCCAGATGTCCCTGGCCATGTTCGGCCGCCAGAATTTCTCCGCGATCGCCTCCAGCGTCCATTTCTGTCATGGATGGCCGGGGGCCAGTGGTGACGTATGGCACGAGGCAATGGAACTGTAGTTCCTGATGAACCCGGCTGTAAAAGTTGGAATACCCCAGAAACCGCTGCAGCTGTTTAATGTTTGTCGGCGTGGGCCATGACCTTACTGCCTCCACCTATAGCTCGGCCATCTTCATCCCCCGAGTGCTGATCTCCTAACCCAGGAAGAAGACGGTGGAGTTATGGAAGACTTCTCGGCCTTGACGTACAGGCCGTGTGGCAGCACGTGGGAGATGTGTTCCTTCAGCGTTGCGGAGTACACCAGGATGTCATCGATGTACACCACGAAGTGAAAAGTGAAATTGCATTTCACTTAGAGAAATTATTGGTAGGGGAATTTAATGGTCCCTTAATATCGGTAGGGACATGTCACTACTGTCCCTACCAACAACTACACCTATGGACATACCGTAGGCCAAGGAGACGGAGACTGGAAGAAATCAGACATGATACCGAACCTTCAACTCGTACGTGCGTATGTACGTCTTCCCCAGAGACATTTATTTTTGTGCAAGACCACTTATAGTTTTCTTGTAAACATTGCTCTATTTCCACGACAACTAAACCCAGCCTTTGTAGTTAGTCACTTAGACTAATAGTAACTGACTGTTTTCAAATTTCTTTAAAGCAGTACATTCTGAGGATGTTGATAGTCTAGTGGTCTAGGTGTTGGCCTCCCAGCCAGAAGGTTGTGGGTTCAAACCCCAGAGTTGGCCTACCTGTAAGCATCCTTAAACAAGATGCCTTACTCCTATCTGCTCCATGTAATTGTAAGTCGCTTTGGATAAAAGCGTCTGCTAAATGACTTCATTGTAATTGTATTTACACAGTTAAATAATAGTTTAGTTTAAGGCACATATTAAATATTTTAATTCATTTATATGTTCATTAAACGTATTCATACAAACAAATTTTCAAACTATAATGGAATCTTGTTAGTCAAACTAAATTATGTAATGCCTTCTCTGTAAAGGATATGATGCTTCCTACAAATGTAATCAAAATAAGATATCTTAAAAGTCAACTTCCTTCCACAGATTTTTGATTGGGACAAGCATATGCTGCCTTTGAATGCTGCCAACTTAGGCAGCTGCCTGTCAATTGGAACGCAGCCTTTGAGTTTAGATAAAACTGAACAACCACCAACTTAGTTTACAACCCAGCATTGTGTCGGCTTGTACACTACATGCTGACACAAATGGCAATGCTTTCTATAAGAAACATCTTTCCATTAAAGTCACTGCAAGCAGCTGTTTACCAGATGGGTTCTCTGAAAACGCAACTATGCCAGAGGCCTATAAGCAGTCAACCAATGATAAACAAGTAATGAGACCAGCAGCTTCTAACCTCGCTGAAATGGCTTTGTCTTTTATCCGGGGTAAGATGGAGAGATAGTGTCATAAACTCATAATTAACACATGAATTATTGTAAGATTTCATATTCTCACCCTGAGGTGGATGTTTACAAACCTCAGAGTCCACTGTGAAATGTGTAAGCAGTCCAACCACTCAGCCGTCCATACAGGGACGTCTTCCCTCCATTCCTTTTTATACACACTTATAACACAAGGACATGTACACAGGCACACACACACATAGAATGACTAACATCTTCCCTCATTATTACAACCAGGTGTGCAAGGGAGGCCTTTCTTTGTCATCTGGAAACGGGCTGCCACGTGTTCCCTATCCCAGACATTTAATCCTCCTATCTGCAGGTATGCTTAAATCACAATGGTTTGTCGACTTCAGCACAAGTGATGAATCTGTTAAGAACAGATGAGCCAAGCAAACCATTATGTCTATATCAACATATTCCTCTGCATTGGTTCTATTCAAACTATTTGGGAGCAGTAGGCATGCCATCACAACTAACCAAAACGTAAAAATTCAATCAATTAAATTAAACAAAAATGAAAAACGAACTAATACAATAGGGTCTCGTGTCTCATGATGACTTCTTGTTTGCACTATGTTGAAGCCATAATCGGCTTCCTTCATTTGTCATTGTGCAGGCATGCACACATCACAGTACACTGTAGAGGCATACCGTAATGACCTCATGCATGCAATGAAACAAACAAGGATGGCTCAATCTCAAGAAAATAGAACCAGACAAAAGGACACGTGGGCTAGAAAGCATTTCTTTAATAGCTCCGTTTCATTTCTATTATAAACTATGTAGCCTCAACAGTGGAGACTGCCAGAAATGTAAACATGCACCATAGTTATTATCAGTTGCTTCATAGTAAGTTGACAGGCAGAGGTCAAGGAAGCTAAAATGCATGTCTTTTGGTTATATATAAAAGTTGTTTCCTGCTTCAGATTACAAGAAGGGTGAAAGAAGTAGTAAACAAAGTTGCAGAGCAGTTGTGTATTGAAATATAGGCCTTAATAATGGCAGTCCAAGAAGACACAATGATTAGTTGATTGAAAACATCTAGTAGTCCAGTGAAGGAAGTAAGTAAGTAACAACCTATCCCATGACTTCCTTTGGTTGAGTTAAGTGACCAATAAGTTATTTTCTGAATTATTTTTCAGTGCGCGGCACACATAAAGAAACACACAGGCGTGCATGTGCATGCACACATAAATCTGGGACCTTGCTATTACTGGAGGAAGTAAGAAATAACAGTTAAACCTGATTGATTGTACCATATGTCACGGATTGACGCACAGAAGGCAGAACAGAATACCACTCCAGACTATTAATGCTTAAGAACTAATTCATTCCATGGACAAATCAAGGAAAAACATTTAGATTCAAACCCTGGAGGGATCTCAAGTAAACTTCCAAAACAAATATATTATATCAAAAATAAAAAAACTATGTTGGACCTGCCAAGGAGAGAAACTTCAAACAGAGAGACAAACACAGTAGTTTATCACTGTGTCTGTGAGACAATAATCAGTCCTTAAATGTCAGGAGAGTTTTTGACTCAAGGCTTATACTCGCTCCCGTGCCAAGTCAGTCACAACTCTTCTCTGTCCTGTCACTACAGCGGTGGAGTGAACTTCCTGACTTTAGGCCACCCACCTGGGCGCCTTCTCTGCTGTCCTCTCCACCTCACAACATCCCAGCCTCCCCCCCCCCCCTTTGTATTGAGCACAAATCTGATATTTTCAATTCAACTTGAAGCATTTAGATACTTGAGGTCATTTGTAAGATGTCTGGCTCTGATGAATGATCTGATTCTAATAGAATTTACATAAGTAGATAAATGTAAGTGTAAAAATGTAAAATGTCTTCACATAAAGGCCGTACGCAAACAGCTCCTCTAATGCTTGCCATTAGATTCCCCAATTTCAGATGGGTACCAGTAAATAAACAAGTTTGAGACATACTGTATATATAGGCATTAAGCTCTCTAACATAATGTGAAATGCAGGTGTACGTCTTCTCTGTCCAAGAAAAAAAGAGCCAAAGTAGCCAACATTTCTTTTCGAGCTGAAACATCTCTGGTATGATATCACCAGAAAGACAAGTTTGCCTGTTTGCACACAATCCACTCAGATTCATTTCTGTAGATCACAGTGTTAATGATAGCTTGGTTGATTTAACATCTTAGAAAAACGAATCTCCTCCCTCGTAATTTCCACCTCTCATAACCACACAGCAATAAGCCTCCTGCAAATTACACATAATCGGCCTCATCTGTCTTTCTCGTTGAATACATACCTAATTGGGGGCGAGGGGACCAGGGGGGGAAAACTATTTTTTCCATTCTGCAGTTTGCCTCTACAGTATGTGCAACCGTGATAAGCACATCTGTTTAGAAGACAAGGGGAATAGTGACCGAATGTCTCTAAAAGGTACACTCGATTGTGGGCCCCCAGAGCCACGCGTTTACACCCCAGCTCCCTCTTAATATTTGAAACACAAGTGTGCGCGAAGGTGTGCGCGAGTGTAGATAGAAGGGTAGCTAACTGGTGTGAGCCTAGGGCTGCTGTAGAGGAGTGCCACCCACTCCACACTAAAGGTTTGGGAGGGTCATACAGGCATTTCAAACCAAAACATCCTATTTGTAATGCTGTAATAATGACACAAATCAAGGAGTGTATACGCTTAAATGCTAATGCTCCCCATAAACCTTCCCTTAGCTGCTCTCCTCTGGTGGAACAGATGGATGCCTTCCACATGAAGGGCGACAGAGAAGAAGCCAACCAGACGAATGGCAAGCCAGACGAAGTGGGCCTGCTGCTAATAGCTGGAGCAGTAGCTGACATGGAGCTGCAGACACTCAAGATTCCTGGGTGTCAGCCAGCCAGCGACGCCAGTAGCCAGTCTGGATGAGTGGGAGACACTGTGTTTCACATCAGAGATCAGCAGTAAAGAGTTAGGAATGTAAACACACTGACTGATATATGGACATATGGACATGAACAGATAAACACAGACATGCTCGAACGCAAATGTACACAGATGATAACGAGGGCGAGAAGAAATTGAGCCACATTTTTTTAATTATGTCTTTTTGTCGAGCAATGGCTGCTACTTCTGTACAGAGGTGTGTCTGGGTGCGGAGTCGGAGCCAGGATGGTGGGATCGTGACGTGAATGGCTTCACTGAAACAGATTTCATCCAAGATTTCAGGATGTCAAAGGCTACTTGACATCCTTTCTTGTCCACAAGACACTCAGTTCAGGCGACCCATCTCCGGGAGGTCCTACAAGACTTCAGAACGAGGTGGGGTTTCCCCACAGTGCGCCGGAGCGATTGGTAAAAGTCCCACGAATTCCAGTATGACTGTTCAGCCTGAGGTCGCATTGCAAAAAATCAGACCTGTATCTGAATTAGGACCACATATGAAATTGGGCCAAGATTGCAAAGATCAGATTCCATGTGATTTGTGCTGTTCAGAGATCATATATGAGCACAAAAAAAATCAGATTTGGGTCGCTTTTGCTTGCAGTCTGAATGTAGCCTTAAGTGACACACACACACCACTTGTGATGCTGGTGTGGTATGGATCCATGTGCAAGGAGGCTCGGAGACAAGAACGCAGGTAAGTATGATATTTACTCAAAGCAGACTCGTGGTAAAGGTAAAATGCAAGGTTCGGTATACTATAAGTATAATCAATTGGCAGAAGTACGAACTTGTGATCTGTATTTGTACTTGTGATCTGTATTTAAACTGAAGAACTTGCAGTAACTTGCTGCCACTAGTATACTGTGAACTTTCAGGGAAATCCTTTACAGTAAAAAGGACCTGGTTTCCAATGTCCATAAATTCAGGGATCTAGCTATAATAAGCTGCTACTGGTTAAAATTTGGCATGGAAAAAATCATTCTATATAGGCCTATGTGTCAGGACGGAGTATGTTGACCGAAATATATCCTGCTGTGTTTACAATGTTTACAATTTAAAACAGCATCTCAAAACTTAATAAATCTAAGGCATAGGAATACTGGCTTTTTGTCTACAGTTTCCATAATAATTTTGTTTCATCTGAGCATTATTTATGGATTGTGCCCTACCACAGACAGACGAGTAATGGAAAACACATTGAGACTTTCCAAATCTTGGTAGAAGTGCAGACGGATACATGGAAAAGTCACTGTGCCACTCAGCTTCAGCCCATTTTCTCTCTCATGCCCTCATGCCCTCTCTATTTCACAATATTATATGTGGAAAGTTGAGCCAAGAGCTAAATAAATTGCCTCATACCCCTGAGAAGTTAAACGTTCCCTCTGCATTATCTACTGAGCCATGTATCACATCAAGCCAGATATGTTTGGAATCTGACCGGTCAGCGTCAGAGACAAGTCCTACGTAACTCAAGGGGGGGACAAATACCTTCATTTCTTTCACCCCTGCCTACATGCAGACTTTCTTGGCCTTTGCCGTTACATAATTAGTCTATATGCACATTCTAATACTGAGTTACACATAAAATACACCATAATGACTATACTAGTGAAGACAAAAAAATGCAGTCAACCCTCAATGAATAAACTTTTACATTTCACAAATAGGAAAAATAGCCTGTGCACCCACTGAGCTGACACTCACACACGCAGAGCCAAGAGCATGTCCAAAATACCCCCATGTTTATCATGAAATCGTTTTTGGACGTCGGTTGAATGTTCACTCTTGACATCCACAGGACATCTTTACAGGTGTAAAAGATCTTAAAACATTTTATGTTTTAAGATCTTTTCAAGGTCAACCAGTGAATCAACGTACATGTTTACAGTTCAAAGTTTTTACAAGGTCTTCATGACTCAGTTCAGACAGTGTTTAAGGAAGGGTTTAATCTTATCAGATTGTCAAATAGGAACACAAACATTGGAGAAGTGTAGGCTTTACAGCGTTGCAATGCGATTTTTTCTCAATAACCTACATTAGTAGGGTAACGGATTAGGCTACTGTCCAATTTTTGATAACCAAATTCTTTACTTTATTACTGTACACAGAATTTCAAAAGAAGTGTAGTCACATCACAGCATGTGCGTTACAAGCATGGCTGATATAATGCATATTTGCTGCTTGCAAATTCTATCAATTAAGAAGACCATTTCCCAATCTCAACAAATAGATTTGAGTTTTTAATTGAAATTAATCTGGGGGTAGGGGAAAGTCAGGGTGAAGGTAACAGTTGCAACAGAGATTAATGGAGATATGGGCACCGAGCACAGAACGAGTGTCTAAGTAAACTATCAATCACTGGCTCACCGTTCTCTCCTATGTCTCGACGGCGCCAGTCGTTCCCCTTCATTTGCGACCCCTACTGGGGAGGTGAAAATGCTTAGCTTGGAAAACCCGGGAAAACCCTATACATTTAACGGGAAAACCAACACAATTTATTTATTTCCTTGGGACAAGGTGGCATGTTCAATATTAGTAGCCTACCTCATTATGGCTCTTTACAGCCCACCTAGTGTCAATACAAAATCTCGCTTGAAATATAGTGATGAAAAGGTGCTTTTAAAGATCAACAGCTAGGGATAGAAGTCATAACATATTTATATAACATAGAACACACATTTGTTATAGTTATCCAGCTATACGATTATAAATCCAAGCCTACTCTTGTTATTGTTTTTCTTATCCATATACTGATTCGCCGAACGGACAATATTATGTTACTGTTAACGTTACTGTTATGGCACTGGTCTGTAATGTGTGATTTACTTTACAAATTTAAATAAATAATTTATTTCATCTAGTATTATAACTTACCACAAATTAAATGTCATATAGGAATTTTCACATCTGTTGCGGAACACGTCGATAGTTCCCAAGCTCCTCGGACTTATTTGAACAGTGGACTAACTGGTGCGACATTATTTGCTGACCGTCAGACTCGCACACCCTGTTCCGAAATACAATATCAGCTGACACATTCTTAATGGATAACTCGGAGGAGAAAATCACAGAAGAACCGGCACCTTCAGTTATTGATCGCTACTACACACGCTGGTACAGAGCAGGTAAATATGACTAAAAGTCTACGGTAGATCCTTAGCTACGGGCTACCGGTAACAGTTACCTCACATGTCTTCATGAGACAGTCCATGCACATGAAATACACCGTGGTATTAGCAGTTCTGTTATTGAATTTCTTCTTTTAAATACATTGGCGCATTATAACTAATTATTTCCGTGTCCAGTCTAAAAAATATATCGTGTTGTCATTTTATTTATTTGTTTAGACATGAAGGGGAAATCTTGTGAAGATCACTGCATCTTGCAACACTCAAACAGGTATCACTAGAGTTACAAATTCCTATTAAAAACAACCCAATTCTGCATTCACATGGATTCAGGTAGACTACAAACCGAATATCATTTTAGTGGACGGAATAGGACGGTAAAACTAGGTGAGGCCGGCAGAACATACCGGTAACCTTAACGGAGACGGCAGTGCCGACAAAGTAAAATATTTATGGACTGTTAATTTGTTTTCCCCGTGCCGTCCAGAAGGTGTTTTCCATCTACCGTTTGCCTGAATCCATGTGAATGCAGCATTATGTACATTGAACAGCTGATGCTATTATTTTGTATTGTATTTTTGTTTTATTACTTGCAGAATATGCGTTCTCACGTTAGCAGAGACTCACCCCATTCTCCAGAATGGACGAAAAATCAAAAGTATAAACTATCAGATCAGTGATGGCTGCAGTCGACTGAACAACAAAGTGTCTGGAAAGTCCAAGCGTGTATGTATATGTTGCTGCTATAGGGGTTAAGGTTTAAGCTCGCAAAATCACATTGATTGTGCTTTAACCATACGTCTTTATGTACAGGGGGGGCAGTTCCTTACAGATTTTGCACCTCTATGTCGGATAAAATGCACAGATGACACTGAATACACGATCTACAGGTGAGACTCTTTTTCCAAACATCACACGATCTAAAAGATTCTATTTACGTTTCAGTTATTTACATTAAAATTGTAAACTTTTTTTTTAATTTATCCATTCAGCTGCATCCGTGGCCGTCTTCTTGAGGTCAATGAAGAAATAATAAAAACACAATCTCTCTTGCTAGAAAAGGTATTTAAGCAAGTCAGCAATTCTGTTTATATCTAGCCATGCACTTTCTCTTTCATTGAATATGGAAGGCTAGCTATCAGTGGTCATGTTGACAGCAATAGATCCACATTAGGATTCTTACTAAAGTATATTTTGATTATGACCAGCCCTCCACAGAAGGATACATCGCTGTCATCTTGCCCAAGTTTGAAGAGAGTAAGAGCATCACAGAGAACCTCCTGTCCAGAGAAGAGTTTGAGAAAGTTGTCTCCAAAAGGGTCATTATCCAGCCTCAGCCCTGTTGAGGGGGGCTTTGTTGCTTTTACATTGACCAAGTCAGGGCTGTTTCTGGCACCTTCTGAGAGGATCTGTTTTTACTTCTACTACCACGCATGGAGTTGGGCGGAGAGTAAAGGCACTGTCCGGGAAAGTGACACAGAGTCCCTCTTAGGACTCTTGTGTACACAACAAGCAAGCACTGTTCCTTGAAACTGGTACGGTGGTCCTCAACTAATAGTCAGTTTGTCAACCCAATAGATTAGTTGATTTAATCAACCCGTAGGTGATTTAACACGTAGGTGATTTAAGTTTTCTACGTGCAATAATGCAGAAGGACCTCTTGAAATCTAGTGCATATGGGAGATGTGCTTATGATTTTCTTTTTTACAAACTAACTCATGCAGCATGAGGTGAAAACAATTGCTTTGGACAGCATGTGGTTATATTTAATTTGTTGTAGTTCTGGAGAACTTCATGAAATACAAATTTTCAGTGCTATCAATTGGTCACATACTGAAGTAGGATGTTGATGTCCAAAAGTTTTTTTTTTTTTCTTTCTTTTTTTTGTTGAAAAAAAATAAAAACTTATTTAAGAAAAATATTGTTTATTTTTTATTCAGAATCCTGTCACTTTTTGCAACCATTGAGCTTTCAAAAGAATAGTCCAAAACTAGATCTATTATATCTTCACATCTGTAACATCACCACAATAATCTGCATCCTTGGCTGCTTTCATTCAGTACAATACATCTCTAAAGCTTTATATACTGATATGTTTCACTTAACACACCCTGGCCCAATACCTTGACATACATACCTATACTTCCAAGTACCTTATCACATAAACCATATATCATTTAATATATTTCTTGGTAGGTACTAGGTAGCTTCATGACAGTCTTCATAACAAGTACACCTCAAGGCTCCAATAAATTTTTTTTACACGGGTGACAGGTCAATATAGACCTATTGTTTGCAAGATAATCAAACAGACAGCATATAGTGGAAAAAAAGAATTGACAAACACTCAAGTCAGCACAGTCCTGATTTACCGAAGCATGTAAGAGTCATCAATTGGCTATTTCGGGAAACCTTGGCCCAAAGGGAAATGACGATCTCCGCGGATTAACGCTGAATGTTTTAAGAGCTTAATGTTTCAGACTAGTAGCAAGAAAAGCGTGATGGCATCTCGTATTTGGCATCAAATTGTAATTTTTGCATTCACACTTAGTTGCTAAGCTAGGCTAGGATGGCACATGGGGTGCGTTCATAAGATCACAAATGCATACCATTGTAACATACATCGAAAAAAATAACCCAGAATGTACTTTGTGCGCCACTAACAATACAGGGCCGGTGTAACGGCATCCTATGGCATGTCTACCATAAGAGACGTTTAGATACCTGCCGGTGGCGTGCATGAAGGGCGATTATGATTTTCTAGCTCCATTGCTGGAGCTGAGATATGCGACACATTAATAGTAGACCACAGAGCAAATGGGGCTGGTTACATGGAGGCACATCGTGAAAAGAGAGATGCACGTCAGAGCATCGGGTGGGGCAAAACTTGCTCATCACTGATTCACGATGAGCTCATGATTAGCCAGGGGAGCAATACAATTTTGAAATCACTGTGGTTGTGTTTGCTCTTCTCCCTAGGGGATCACTTACAGTAATGGGTAAATGGTAAAGCCTAAAGACTGGTGGCTGTTGTCTCCCTCTGGTGGGCTGTGGTGGAACTAGTGTTTAATGTAACAGGTAGCTTTGGGGTAAACTGCCCTTCAGCGGAAATGTAAACCCAATCTGACTGGCATGATGGAACTACCATTCTGGATTATTTGCTTTCCAGGAGGTTGAGGCCAGACATGTGCTGCTCCAGGGATTTCACTCCGAAACCGTTGCTGCTCTTGCCGTTGAGGGTGCCGTCCTCGTTGATGGGCGTGGATGCATCCTGCCGCTCTCGCCAGCCCTGCGGGGAGCCCATGCTACTCCTCTCTGACTTATACTGCAGATGGTGAGAAAAGGGGGGGGGGGGTAAATATTGCAGACGAGACATGGCAGGTTTAACCAAACACACAATACAGTGTAACTCAGTAGGCATGGGGATGGTCTATGGTAGGGTTTCTTTAATGGTTTGACCTCTGACCCACACAAAAATTGGCTTCTGTGGGGGGGGGGGGGGGGGGGGGGGGTTGGGGGGGGGGGGGGGGGGGGGGGGGGGGGGGGGGGGGGGTGGGGGGGGGGGGGGGGGGGGGGGGGGGGGGGGGGG
>JAOEHI010032915.1:0-23968 GCA_025447815.1 Percopsis transmontana | reverse complement strand
ACTATCCTGCCCCCTACTGGCTGGGAGTCCAACACCCAGACCACTAGACTATCCTGCCCCCTACTGGCTGGGAGTCTCAATACCCAGACCACTAGACAATCCTGCCCCCCTCCCCATGCTATACAACACTGCATATAGAAAAGCCCTAGTTTTCGGGCCAAGACGTAAGCGTATGAGGTGCACTGAGCAAATTCACGGCGCAAGTCGATCGAAGGTGTGGCCAATACTTTTTTAGCTAATTTCGGGACACATTTTGCTTTTGTGATTAAAAAGATCAAGGACAGTAGCCATTAGCTAAATTATTTACAAATTAGGTTAGCGTGTCCAGGCGAGCGAAACGCCACCTTGCCCCCAGCTAAATTGGAACTACGTCTGCGTTAGCGCTACCGCCGGACTTGCGCCGACCGGAAACTGGAGCCCAGCATGTTTTATTCTCCCACTCTCTGCTTGTGATGAGTACAGGCCTGACAATAGTCATGTGCATGTAATAGTTTTACCGATGGACATCTGATAATGTTGTAATGTTATGGGAGTTGGTAATTGTCTGTGTGAATTGGCACAGACTTTATAGAGTCCGTGCCAATTCACACATTATAAAATAATTTGACTGGGTGAGAACATCAGTGTTTCACAGAAATGACAAAACGTGGTAGAATCTTCTATTTTCTCCACGCAGCCTTCGCTATCTTGTTAATTCTGAACTAATGTGTGTTGAAATTATGTAACTTATTAATGCAATGATGGTTTGGCTTCTATTTATGGCTGGCTGAGATCATAATGATTCAGCCTCATGAATCGTTAATGGAAGTCTTTCCATTTCCCGTGCTAATATGCGGTATACCAATGGGTGTCCACTAGAGATCACTGAAACATGACAGGTTGTTTTTACAGATTCATCTTTAGATGTTACAGTATGATTATTAAACAAGTGGGGAAAGAACTATGGGTGTTAATTTTAATGTAGAAATCTTATTTGTAAGGGGGTTGCACCATTTCGGTAACAACCAGACCTTAAGAAGGTCTGGCAGACATTGGCTGATTTTAATCCACAAACCAGACCTTTGCTTTGCCACACAAATGTGCTATGTTGTAATATGTTCAAATATCTTAGAAAGCTCAAGATTGTAGCTTTTGTGTTATTGTTAAAACAATAACACAAATTCTGACTGTAATATGTACAGCAATGGTTATCTGTAAGGAGATAGATTTCAGTCAACTAAAATATATCCCTAATATATCCTAATATTCCTATAAATTACCCGTAGATTATTTAGAATCATCTTAACACCTAAAATCACAGTTTAATTTAAAATCCCGTGGCAGCCAACTGGTGCCCCAGCTCAGTGCGTTGTTAGAAATGAGAGGCAAGAGAACATTTTACACTAATGAGGAGGAACAAGGCTTTAACCTAGAATCAGAGCTATCTAACCATGGAAACGTGGGTTGAGTTATTACAAGTACGCTATCAAGAAACATTCGACATGACCACACTGCACCCCGGAAATAAAATACTAAATAACTCCCCAAATCCAATTATATCTACTGTACCCTACCCCGGCTCCACCTTCTGCTCTGTATTGGTTCCTCAGGAACATAACCATAACACAGGACATGTGTGCAGGGGTCCTGGCAGAAAGGCAGTGTACTAACACTCCATCATTCATCACACCTTTATCCAAAGTGAATCACACTTAATCCAATCCAAATATTAAGGAGCGGGTCGAGGTTGGCATGGTTACACGTGGGCCCAAGCCGGGGCTACAACCCGTAACCGGATTTGGCTGGAAGTCGTCGTCCCCCCCTCCTTGTGTGTCTCTGTTCCGGGTGTAGTAACAACTCATTCTCCAGGGCCCCCGCCTAACATGTGCTCCCCGTTTCTCCAGGCCTGGTCGTGGAAGGAGACAGTCCTGGAGTCGGGCACGTCCGGCCGCTACACCGTGGAGACGGTGAGCACGGAGGAAGGCGTCATATCCACCCTGACCATGAGCAACATCGTCCCAGCCGACTTCCAGACCATCTACAACTGCACGGCGTGGAACAGCTTCGGCTCTGACACCGAGATCATACGGCTTAAAGAACAAGGTGAGCACACGCCTGCCTCTCTCTCTCTCTCTCTCTCTCTGCTAACCTTCGGGGGAGCTCTAACAAGCTAGCTACATCGACTGGGAAAGTATTGCATGGAGTGTGTCTGTGTGTGTGTGCGTGCGTGTGTGCGTGCGTGTGTTGAAAGGGACTGAGAGAAGGCAGAATGCGATGAAGAAGCTTTGACGGTGGAGCGTTGCAGGACATTCGTTTCAATGCTGTAGGACGTTTACTTTGGTATACGTGATTCATTCAGTGACGTGAAATACGGTGATTTTGCAGATACTGTAGATGTGATTTGGCAAATATGTGACCTTTGCCTCTTGATTTATATGTAAAGTATTCCCTGTGTTATCTTGTATTTCGTTTTATGCATTGGGCTTGCAACTATGAAAAATTTCATATTTTGGGAGGTATATCTGCAGTCCTTAACTAATCGATTCACTTGCATTGCTCTGTACTCAGTTTAACCTTGGTTTTTAGCCTGACATCCATTTCTCAACCTGACCAAAGAGAGGCTAGATCCTAGCTTGCATTATTAAAACCCCTAGCTTGCATTATAGGATCAAGAAGTATTAACCTAGAGTCCTTGAAACTTACAAAATTGTAAATGTTATAAATGTTTTCAGTATAGTTTAATGAAATATTCATATGTAAGTGTGTTTCTTATTGCTTGTATATGTTTTGGTGCTACGGTATGTGTTCTACTGTTGAGAAAATACTGTCATAGCTCACAAGCTATTAACATATTTTAGGGAATCACAGATCAAGATGTTAAAAATCACTGTTGTTGTGCATATGTATATACTTATGAACACCGGCGGCGCCAGGGGGGGTCTTGGGGGGTCTCAAGACCCTCCCAAAAAACGCCTTGACCCCCCAACCCATATATATATATATATATATATATATATATATATATATGGGATAAAGATTTGAAAATGTTTGTATGCAAACTACGCAGAAGAATAATAATTAATTAATTTATTCGACATGTGAAAAAATAGAAACATAAGAATCACTGCGACGCCCCATGAACGTCGCTGCTCCTTGCGTCATTGCGTTCAAGGCGCTGCCGCGAGCCCGCTAGAGCTGCTACGCACTACAGTTAGCTTGAAGCTAAAGATGGATCGCTTTGTCATGCCTCAAAAAAAATTGAGAGCAGACGGAAATTAGACCCCCCTTTGTAATTACCAGGACCCCTCACTGCCCCCCCAATCAAAATTTTCTGGAGCCACCACTGCTTATGAACACTAGCAGGAAGAACAAACGTTTTACCAAATTTCCCTGCTTCTCTTCAGAGACCCTGCGGTTGGCTGTCATCATCGGTGTGGCGGTCGGGGCCTTCCTCGCGCTCACCGTTCTCATGGGAACCTTAGCTGCCTTCTGCTGTGCCCGCTTCCAGAGAAGTAAGCGCCTGCTGGTTTTAGTCAGCCTCAGAACATTAATTGCAGAGGTTGTTTTCTAAAACCACAACACAAATATGCTAAATTGGCTCTTATTCTCTACAGTAGTCCACCTACATACAAGGGTTTCATTTACATTGCATTAATGTGAATAAGAGAGAGTGTGTGTGTTTGATTAAAGGTACCAAACTATAGTAGTATACTTTAGTTTCTAGACACAAAAGATGTGTCAACATGTTTAACATAGTCACTATTTTTTATTTTTAGGTAGGTACAGAGAGAATCTGTATGTTACCTATTGTTGCTGTATTTGTTTACTTAAATGAACCTAAAATACACTTAACTTTTTTCTCTTATCTCCCACAGAGGATGTCCATCTTGTAATGTCATCTTTACCTGTGTCTCTTTCACGGCAGAGAGATATGAAATCAGAGAGTAAGGCTTCTAATATTTTGTGCACTGTTAAAAGACGATTCTGTGAAAATCCAATGTATCACCACTGTGTCCATGATAAACAGCACGTTGAATTGCACTGGTTAAGTGCTGTTTTCACAGATGCAGATGCATTCGATGTTGAATAAAAATGTCAAAATGCTATCCTCAAACCACATAACGTAACACCAGGTGCGGGGGTGGAATAATTTTCAGACTTATTTTGCCACGCCAACCAAACCTTATTTTCTTTTTATGTTAGAAACAAGTTTTGTTGCAGAGAGAAATAACTTTAAAGTAGGCCGGCATCCATCACTTCAAAGCACCAACCGGTGATGGATTACAGGCGAGATCAATGGAGTCAATTATATTCACTAAATTCTAAATCGTCTTCTAAATCTTTCTTTGCCATGGCGTGTCAACTATTAATGTAAGGTCAATTTTGGAATTACCACACTGGTGGTTTTATTCCGTGCTAATCATGCACCTGAATCACTGAAGTTAAAAAAACTAACTTACATTGTCCTGTAAATCTAATAATATTGGAGTGCTTACCATGGCTCATTCAAAAATGAGTCAACTTTCAATGAATGAATGACTGAATGAAAATTAATTCAACAAAGATAGAATTGCAAGACGGCATACCCCGGAGTTTGATCCTCTAGTTCCCATTGACCTGTCAACGACCTTGGCATTTTGACAGTTGAACATGCTACCCGATATTTACCAAAATGTAAATTTGAATTACAGGTTTTAATTCAAACCAAAATGTAAAACCCAATGCTAAAGTCTAGCATACAGAACTTGAATCAATAAAGTAGAGAGGAGAGTAACTGCATAAGCTAAAGTAAAAGTTTGTATTCACACTCTAATCCCATCGTGAGATTACGATGAGAAGATGCTCACCCAGATAGAACCCAGATAGAACCCCTAACACAAGATTGGGGCGGTACGCAGGTGTTCCGACGTCTGAACAGTTGAGGCGAGGTCCCGCTGTGGCCCGGCGCTAGCTAGCTTCAATCTGAGGCAGACTGCGGCTTGTGAAGAGACAGTAGCAGGGGACGAGGTGCGTCCATCAGCCAACGCCAGTCAGCAGTACTTCTCTCTTTATCCCCCCCCCCCCCCCCCCCGTGTCCGCTAGATCTCAAAGGAGCGGCCTTGACAAAGAATGACATCCGGGTGGAGATAGTTCATAAGGACCACAGCGCAGCGCGGGACAACGAAGAGCCTGCGGCCGTGAAGCAGATGATGATGGTAAGGGAATTGCCGCGGCCGACGGTGGTTCAGAAGGACCCAAGTGCCCAGAAAATGTAGCTATGTACTGAAAGCCAGGGTTGGGAAACGTATAGGAGATGATCCAGCCCTAGGAAGGCACACAGCACAGTGTATTCAAACACATGACGGGCTGATTACGGATTGGGGCCAGGTGAGGCTAAAACAAAATTAAGGGGAGATGACGAGAAAAAAAGCTGAATATGAATATAATATAACGTAGGGAGACGCCCGGAGCGGGTGCCTCTGCAGCTAGCATGGCTAGGTAAGGCCTGGCCATGCTAGCCTGTGTTTGCTGTGACCGATTGGGATAGCCCCGCTGTGCATTAGTGCAGGCTTTCTCAGATGGGGGTACTAGTACTTTGAGGTACTACAGGGGGTCCTTGACAAGTTTGTAGGAATAATAGTAGGCAGCTATTTAGACCTTTAAATGAAGACGTTCTCCTGACCTATTAAAGGGGCAATATAGGTGTTTAACACCTATATTATATATGTAATTCTTTTTAGGTTTGAATCCGTCATTTTCATTCAGTCCTCCTTTTATATGATCAAATGCTATATTTATGCTATATTTATGCTATATTTATGCTATATTTAGGTTTTGCTCTTCTATGCTTATATTAAAAACTATGTTGAAGTCCGGTAAAGGGGTACTTGGGCTTTGAAAAGGAATGAAAAGGGGGGTTACAGAAGCCAAAAAACAGTTAGAGAGCCCTGCATTAGCGTCAGTTGTACAACGATACACAAGTGTGTACAATAAGTGTGTATTTGTTAACCGCACCAGTGGAGCACTAGGGCCTAGGGACCTGCCAGCGGGTATTTCGCACGCTGATTAGAATAATAATAGTAATTGCACTGTAAGTGTATGTGTTACTGTATCGTAAAAATAAGTGTATAATTAAGTACCATAAGATAATAATTATATATATACATATACATATATAGTATAATGTAGGCTTACAAAATAATGCATTACTGTTCCTAAATTCAGTCATCACATTACAGTTACTAATCAAACAATTATGTAGTTACTTTTTTCTGCGACGTGCTCTTTGGGCTGGTTTTTACTCATTGCAAGTGTATGTGTTACTCAATCGTAATAATAAGTGTATCATTAAGTACCATAAGATAAGTACCATAAGATAATAATTACTATAAGTACACAGTGTACAGTAAACAGTAAGTGACAGCAAGTATATTGGTATATATATATATAATGAATAATGTAGGCTTACAAAGTAATGCATTACTGTTCCTAAATTCACTAATCACATTACAGTTACTAATCAAACAATTATAGTGACGTGCTCTTTGGGCTGGTTTTGACCGACTTTGCTGTCGGCTTTGTGGTATTATTTTATTGAAAGCTCTTGTGTATGTCCTCCTTGTTAGGACAGGGGTTTGTGCTGATATGTGGGCATGTACATCTCAGGCGATGTTGCGGAGTGACGTGAAAGTAATGTAACGAGTAGCGGAACAAATTACTTTCCACGGGGAGTGAATAAGCAAAGTAAATAAGTAATGACCCGACACTGGTGGAGAGTATATGAGTATCCTGTAGTGCGTACATTCTGGATGTACAATGACAACGTTCACTGTTTCCCCAACTTGCAGTAGCCTACAGACGTTGCAAGCGGTGTCTGAGACGCAGCTTGTGATGTGCGCACACTTTGTCTCACGTTGCCGCATCTGTGTGTTGCATCACTCCCAGCACATGAGCACTCTGTCAACATCTCCCATATGGCGCTATTGTCGGCTGTATATCATCAGGTTGTTAATCTTCCGGTACCTCTACACTTTATGTCTCATTTACACTGTGCCTGCTGACTCTGTCGTGCTCGCGCTCCCCCCTCGGGGATCAATAAAGTGCTGGTTTATCTTATTTTAGCCTTCAGACAAAAAAAAGAGAGACATCATTATTTTTCCACTGGCGGCCGCCATACTGGTATATGTACCATGCTTGTACTGGTAACTGGTATCCTAAAGAAGCACGAACGCCTTCGTGTTCCCCTCCAGGTTGATCGGGGGGAGTTCCAGCAGGAACCCGTCCTCAAACAGCTGGAGTTGGTCCAGGAGGAGGAGAAGGACTTTCAGCACATTAAGGTGGGTGTGAGACCAGCCAGTGAGAGCTTGGTCCCACCGGGGAGAAGCGCTGACCCGAGGCAGGGGCCGTGATAGGGTTGTCTGCGCCGATAAATGCGTGCCAGCAGACCTCTTTGTGAACCCGCTGGCCGCTAGCAGTGCGTTGGCACAGCACAGTCGGCCGTCCAGCGAGGCATGTCAGGGTTACGTTCTGTTTCGCCTGGGTCCTTCGACACGGGTCCACGGGCGCAAGTGGACCCGTGGACCCCGCGGGGCGGGTGGGTTCGGGGAAGCTTACCAGAACGTATCGCGGGCGGGTCGGGTCCAGAAGTGACAAAGCAGCACTCCGACGTAAGTTAAGTTATAGGCTCTCCGAATTGCACGCAAGAGGCTAGGCTAGTAGTAGTCCGCCTGTCTTCCCCTTTCTCTCTCTCTCTCTCTCGCTCTCTCTCAAACACACACACGCACACACACACACACACGCACCGGAGGGTGCAGGTCCCTCATGCCCTGGCTGTCAATCATCTGCGTTACCGAAGTATGAAGTACCTACATCTATCCCACGTCAGCACTGAATATGATCGTATATTGACCATCGCAAACGTTCCTCTTCTGCCATTCAACAATACAGAACACTGTTTGGAACAACCACAACGCTATTAGGCTGAGATACAATAGGCCAGCCTATGCTTTGCAGTCAATGTATCAAGCTAACGTTTGGGAAAAACAGCCGAATAAAGAAATAGTGCAACACTGCTCACTTTGCTGTACCCTGCGGCGGCTCTGAAAACCCTGTTGTCTGTCTGTCCCTTTTGAAAGGTGCATTAAATAAGAAAACGTTATCTCTTACTCTGTGATATGGACGCCATCGGGTGGATGCGGGCATTTAACAGACCCTGGCCCGCCCGTTACTATTGGCCTGTTAAACTCACCGGTGAAATATCCGCTCGTAGGTTTTCATATTTTTTACATTAATAATGCATAATGTTATTTTAAATAAACTGTTCCTCGTTGTTTCAAAGGAGGGCGATTGCAGCTGTAAGATTATATTTTTGAACAAAAACAAAAATCATATTTTGTACTGATTTATTAGGCCTATAAATACTAACATTAACCTAGATAGATAACCTAGATAATTAAACTAGAGTCACAAGTGTATTTATAAAGCTAACCAGTGGCGGTGATGACTTGATTCCCTTTACTATTGAATGGATAAATGGATAAGGTTGCAGAGGTGGGTTCTGACGACTAGGTTGCCATCTGAGGTCCATTCAAGTCATGTGTACTGTGTCACTGCAGAAGTTGTGCATGCGCACGATGAACCAGGCTTATTGAGTAGCAGGTGAGGACTAGAACCAGATGACACGTGACTGACAGCTGGCCCGTGACAATGATGAAGAAGATGTGCATCCTGCAATGCTGTTTCACATTGTTCTCTTATAATGTTGTCTTATAAACTGAGAGACAGACCCTGCAGCTTCAGAGCTGGACATGCGTATTTCACAGCCTCGTGCTTTAATGAGCCCAAATGGGGGGGAAAAATCTTGTCGAAGCCGATTTATTTATGTATTAGTTTTGTTCTCTTTCTATGCAGAGCCACTTTAGCCAATGAGTGACCAGCTACTGAAGCCTGTTCAGCCCTCTGCAGATCATGTGAACAGCCTTCGAGAGCCTCATATGTTTTGATGTCGTTGTTCTTTAATCAACACACAGGTCTTTCCTTAATCACTGTCGATTATACTTTCTAATTAGGTGGGGGAAAGAATAATTAAAATACTAAAGCATAGGAACAGTGTGTGCATATACTAATACATGAGAGAGAGCCTCCTTGTTTTATTTTCCTTTTTCCAAAGAAATTGGAGTGCCTAAGACTTAATTTCCTACATGGGGTTCTGGTAAGACACTCTTATTTACTGAAAGGAAAGGTTCCCATTGAAGTCTATGTCTCATTACTAGATCCCTTTTTGAAATATTGCATTTCCTTAATGCTCCATGCTCCAGAAAGTAGGATGACATTCAAAACGTAGGCCACTAATGAAGTCTAGTAATCTTAGAGACTTACAGCCTATGTATTATATATAGTATATCATTAAACATTCAATTATGTGAACGTCTGTTTAAATATTTTAACATAGTCTGGAGTCTGTGTGTGTGTGTGTGTGTGTGTGTGTGTGTGTGTGGCGTTCCACTGAACCCTGGAGGCTTTGACCAAGGACAGATGTATAATTCACTAATCAATATTGACTCCAAAACGAACCATACTATACTATATAATGCCTTCCTCTCTTTGCTTTGACCCTTATCAGTCACCGTAAAACGGGCAGATCAGCACATCACTGAAGGCTCATTTTCAGCTAAATGGATCCTTTAATTTTATCTAATGATAGAGAATAGTGTTTTATACACAAAAATGTAACAAAAACAATGTTTCCACAAACCAAAAGTAAAGCAATATGTTGGCTGGCCAATAGTTGAAAGAAGGGTTTCTGTGAGTCACTGTGTGAGATGACTCACACAACAAATGCATGTTATCTGCTTTTTCATGTCGAGCAAATGAGCCTGTTTATTAATTTGTTATATTCAGCTTCCAGAATTATAATTAATATAGCTGGCCTACTTTGACCTTCAAGGGAGAAAGCATCGGTGCAGACGGATAAAAAAAACTACATTGTTGCTGTTCCATCTGTTTTCCAGGCACAGTAATATAGATAATTAGCTGTCGATACCTAAACACAAACATATAATATATATCAAAGGTATATCTAAGCAGTAGCGAGGCGTGGGGATTTCAGTAGACGAAGCCCGATGCGATACGGTGTTTCTAATGAGTTCGCAGAGTGATAATTATGTGTTTAATATTACTGGGTGTTTCGTGGGCTTCCCCTACACACCCACACCCCAGCTAGAGCGGTACAACACTCAACGGTGATTGGCACAAGACCCCCAAGTGGGCGTGACCGATTTTGGCTTCACCTCAACGTTTTCGTGCAAGCCTATAATACCGTCTGTAACGCGAGAAGCTTATGACGATTTGACTTCACATTGAAAAGGTTTCCATTCACCATAGTCACGGCAGGTACATGATCACAGTAGGTATACAATGGTATCCAATTGTGTGAAATGTTTAATTTACGCTCATTTCACACGTGTATTGTTAAGAGACCTTCACTAGTAGCGTAGCTTCCTCTGGCTTCCACTAGGTGTCGCCACTGCACCTAAGTAAGACTGACCGGCACTCTAAACAGAGAGGCGGACCACAGGCCACGATAACAAGGGAATGGGCAGTGAAATGAATATAATTTAACTCCACAAACAGTCTAGTGTCAGTCTAGTGGTTAGATCGTTGGATCCCCAACAAGCCCCGCCCCCCTGTAAGCCTTGTTGAGCAGGAGGCCTAACCCCTGTATGTCGCTTTGGATAGCAGCGCCGGCTGAATGCATCTACCCCTCCCCGTCTCCGCAGGACCCTACGAACGGCTACTACAGCGTGAACACCTTCACCGAGCACCACGCCACGCCCACCATGTCCCAGGCCGCCAGCCAGACCCCTGACGCCCGCCGGAGCCCGCCCGGCGGAGCCATGACCCTGGGCAAGCAGCGGGTGCCCACGGGGATGTCCTTCACCAACATCTACAACACGCTGGGCGCGGGGCCCAACCGCCTGTACGACTACGGCCAGCGCTTCGTGCTGGGCACGGGCAGCAGCTCCATCGAGCTGTGCGAGCGCGAGTTCCAGCGCAGCTCGCTCAGCGACTCGGGCTCCTTCGCCGACACGCAGTGCGACAGCAGCGTCGGCAGCTACGGCAAGCAGGACGGCTACGTGCACTTTGACAAGGACAGCAAGGCGTCGGCCTCCTCCACCTCCCACTCCTCCTCCCAGAACTCGGACCTGACCAGGCCTCTGCAGAAGCGCATGCAGACCCACGTCTAAGCTGCCCCCCCCCACTGGGCCCCCGTACACTTCAAGGACACTCAAATGCTTTCTGGGAACTGGCGGAACTCCACACCAACTGTTTTTTTTGTTTTGTTGTTGTTGTTTGTTTTGTTGTCATGTGTCTCTGGACTGGCGTTCCTGCATAGGAACATTATGTGGTTTGTAAATGCCAACTTTTGAAGCTGTATACGAGGACGAAATCAATGACAATCATATATCTGCTTTACCCACTCATAAATAAACGTGCCAGTGCTTTGCGGCTGCCAGTTGGCTCCACACACGCAGGTCAGCCTGCCACGTTATGGCCATATAAAGACAAATAAACCCTTTGTGATCGCCTGCGATGGATGATGGGTTTGGAATTGAAAGAGTCTTGTTAGAAATGTTAATATCCTGGTAACTCTTCTACCTGCCGCAGGACTGCGGGATCAATGCTTTTGAGGGTGAGAGAATGTGAGCTTGCACCGCGGGAAGCTCTCACATCTGTAGATCTGTTACACCACACCCGCAGCGGGCAACTGGAATGCTTGCCGGGCTGCAAAAGGGTGGAGGGATGGGGGGGGGGGGGGTCTCTTCTGCATAATGAGCTGGATTTCTTTTTCTTCCCCCTTTTAACTGTAGTTCTATTTTGTAACTTGTGAGAGATGTTTGCCTCTTGTTGTTCGCCTTGTGAATGTCCCATTGAGTGACAGGTGACCGCATGGAGTGGTTGTGCCATCACATGCGCGGTCAGCATGCGAAGGCTTGTGTCCAGTCCCTTGCCGCCCCGCGGGTCAGTTTTCACTCTCCCCTTCCAGAAAGGACCTTATGATGTTTACAAGTGTGGAGCGAGGGGTGTTGGCCGGCTGCGCTCTGTACTTTTCCCATTTAATGTGAGACACCTGCAGCTTGCGTAATACGGCATCTCCATCTCTGGAAGGCACCTTTTGACAGCTACCAGAGCGATCTCTCAAATCCATACTCAGCTGATATCGTGTTGTTTACACCAGAGCTTTGTGAACCCAGCATTTTTATGTACTGTGATTTGACGTCTAAATGACACACGAGTGATGATAATGTTACCTTTTGTTTTTCCGTCTGACATTTTGAATCTCACGTTAGCTTTCATGCCCACTGTTTTAAGTGAGCCCAAGTGGTAGAACTAAAGGCAATGTGCTGTCAGTGGTGTGAAACTGGGCAGTCTGTTGTTCTGACTAAACCAAGATGGAATGATTAGGAGTCATTCAATACACTTTCACACAGTCATGCTACAACAAGCTCTTATCACCCAGTACACGACATCTCTCAAGATTTGAGACAATGAGGAATTAAACGGTCGCGGTGAAAGCACAAAGGCATACATTGCATAGCTACTCATGTTCTGAAACTTACTGAATATTACTGAAAAGCATGGGTTGATGTACTGTCCAAACTAAACACTTACCGAGGAAGTTGGGTCACTCTTGTGTATTAAAATGAATCTCTTCACTGTCATATTTGACAATCCTGCATTGATTTGAGGGATTTCTCATGTGGACATACATTACTGTATAGAAAGATTTTGTGCCAACATTGTGCTTTGAATAAAGAAACGTACAGTATACCTCAATATCAATTGATTGCAATTTTTTCACAGCTTTGTTTCATTGACTAGAACCATAATTTACCAGCGTACATGACGGTTTAATATTCTATTTTCTGCAGGCACCCAAGGTGCCACTGGTGTTGGAATCATAGTTGGAACTGCTGTTTACCAGCCATCTTCCCTCTACCTTACATCGAACTGAGTGGTTGAACCTTTCATTGTGCTTACCTTGTCTCCCATAACTACCTTGTCAGTTATCATCTAGGATCCCAAACATCTGCAGGTGGATTCGCGATCAGCACAAACATATTTAGAAACTCTGTTTGTTTGTGTGGCAGTGTTAGCCTTGTAATTGAACTGAACACCCAGTATAAGTATACACAACCCCAATTGCTCTCCTTATTATTTGTCATATATAAAAATGTCAATTTCACTACTTGAATTTCTTCTGAAATTATAAAACTGTAGATGTGTATGTGATTTTTAAAGGCCATCATTCCAATTTCCAACTGTCATTTTGGACCATCTCCCTTCGAGCTGAATATTCTGTTTCAGTTGGTCTTTTTTTTAACATGCCCTAACTTGATTGGCTGAGTGAGAAGATTGGTCAGAGACGATTGGTTACAATCTAAATCTGACTGGCGGAATTTTGGCTAAATGACGTCACATCCAGTCCTTTTAGTTACCTTCAGATAGCACAACTGACCACACAACTGGAAGAACTGGAATTTTACGATGGTTCCCCTTTAACAGTAGGCTAAAATTTAGTCTGAGGTTAGTATGATCAAACGCTGATGTAACCTCATACAGTCTATGTCTTAAAACACTACAGCATAGATTTGTATGCTATATTTAGGAGTGCAATGAATTTGGATGTCAGGGATAAAAGTCCTCTGACTATTAGAGTTAGAGTTACAGCATTTAGCAGACGCTTTTATCCAAAGCGACTTACAATCACATGGTGCTATTACATGGAGCAGCTAGGGGTTAGGCATCTTGCTCAAGGATGCTTACAGGTAAGCCGACTCTGGGGCTTGAACCTAGGACCTTACGGCTGGGAGTCCAACACCCAGACCACTAGACTACCCTGCCTATTATTGATCATGTATTATTGACAGTAGTCTACATTTATACCTTTCACATTAGCCTTTGACGCCTGAGAGTCGTCCATCAGCCCTGCCCACTGACCTAAGGGGCTCCCTGACAGACTGTTACACGATCAGGCTTAAAGGAATTTATTAGCTTATGATATTTGCTTTGCCATCAATTAATGAAAGGTTGAGAGCAAGCAGACTTTGGTCCAAGGGAAATCAGCTGGTGACATTTGCCTTCATTCATCTGCGAGGGAGACCCGCATGTGTCCACACCAACTCCTACGCTCCACCCTGCTAATTTAGACATTTAAATTATTTTCCATCTTTTGATCTTTATCTGGCTTTAAATAACGGCAATAATTACCTTCAACTTCCCACACCCTTGGTAGCTGGCTGTCTGATACAGTAATTGTCTGAACAACACAAACGCAGGTACCTTAACCTCGCTTTATTTTTTAATTCGTTTAGCTAATGACTTGGTGTGAGATATTGGAATGCTGTGTTATGTTGTATCTGCAAAGACGTTACTGTACACTTTGAACGAGCCATGCCTTCCGTCTTTCCATTCAACTGCCAACAAAGTGTTCCCCATCAATCCAGTCATTAATCTGTTAAGGACGGATGTTGCGAGGAGAAAAACTGCAGTCTGAGAATGTGTCGTAAATGACTAGCGAATACTCAATTAAGAGAATCCCCAGCGGCACTCTATTAAGGAGTGTAAACATCAAATAGGCCTGCCTCATCATACAGCAAAAATGGCTGGTGAAGAAAGTATAAAACAGTCAACCCATCTTGGTTTAAACTGAATTTATGATAGTTTTAAAATACTTGTTGCATGATGATTTTAGTATATAGAAAGTTCTCAGTTTACAATATTTTTGTAATACTGCTAGTAAATTGTATTATATAACAGAATTCATTGCTGTAGTTGCAACTGTCTCTAATGCAGCAAACATTAAACAGGCTATATGTTAGCAAGATTTAAAAAAAATAGTTCTGTATTTGACCCAAACTGAACACATTTCAAAGTTCTTGACCAAATTCAAATGAAACCACTTCAAAGAGGAACAAACACAGTCATGTAAATGTGTATAAATAAAAAATAGGGACAATTTTGAGAACGCTATCAATTATGTCCTCGGGGGCCTGTGCAGTCATTTCTAGAAGGCTATGGATCAATATAAGTCTTGTTTCTGATCTACATAAATTATAGGTTTCTGGAAGAGGGCGCACTGCCCAACAAAAAGTATTGACTTGACATAAGACACTCCCTTATTGTGACTTGTAGATAATTTACTATGTGCTTATTGACATTTTGCAAGTGTGCCGGCAGAATGCCACTAAGGTGAAACCAACAGTGAGACTCCCAGTTGATGGAGTGTTGAACACAGTTATTTATTTAATTGTTTTCTGTGAATTATTAAATGAAATGTTTTACACGGAGGAGTCAACATCAATAACATACACTTTTGTAAGAAGGAAGGTAAAGATATCCAAGCAAAAGAAAGAATACGCATGTTTTATAATCATATATTAATTAGATTTGAAAACATGGATATTTTAGTTAAAGGTAGTATTTATCGGCCAGAGGAGACAGAGCAGGGTCCAGCCGATTCCCCGCACACACACGCACACACACACACACACACACACACGACCACAAGCCATGTGTGTGTGCGTGTGCAGTCTGAGGAAATTAGGGCCGCAAACTCGTCTTTTAAATCTTGTCTCGTCTTCTAAATCCCTTTTAAAAACCCACTTTTTAAAAATTCTTTATTTCATTTATGTTATGTGATGTTTTTTAGTTAATTTCACTCTCTTTATGTTTTATAATGTGTTTAGTTTTTGACTATTAGTTTGTTTATTCTGTTTTTGTTTTAATTATACTTTGTTTTTATTGTAAAGCACTTTGTAACTGTGTTTTGAAAAGGGCTATATAAATCACGTTTATTATTATTATTTTTATTATTATTATTATTATTAACGGTACATTCCTTATTGCATTATAGCACCCTCCAGAGACAGCTCACTGTATATATTTGAAACACAACTGTCCACAAAAATATTTCCCGAATTTAGGGGGAGGGGTAGGGTGCACACCTGGGACTGGTGTGTGTGTGTTTTTGTGGGGGAGTAGAGAGGAGTGCACGCCACTAAATGAATAGATACGGGAGGTGTATGCACTGCTGGAGTTTCAAACGAAAACAATAGAATTTTACTACGCCGGTTTCAAGCACAGGGGCAATTCCGGACACAAATGGACACAATTGTACCTTTAAAGGGGGATTTCATGGTGAATGGAGGCAAAACATCCGTTCTGTTTACGCATGAATACACTACATATGGAAATACCCTGGCTAGAACTCTGCAAAGAAACGTGAATTTTTTTCTTTTTCTTCTGCAGTATGTGATGCCATTTTGAAGAATGGATTATGACAGAGCTGGAATATTGAATACTGCAGAGATCTTAATGAAAAGTGTCGTCAGTATCAAATGGGATGTCTTGTGTTCTGGTGATAGAATTGTTTACATAGATCTGAATTCTGCCTTCATAGAAAGACTTTCAAACACTTTCATAACTCCATAAAGGGCTCGGGAGAGGCATGCTCAAGGCCTGATGGATGTCCATAGAATTGCTCCCCTTTATCTCCTACTGAAAGTCTCCATCTAAGCCTGATAGCATTCAGCAACAGATGAAAAATGTCGATGAAAGCGATTCACACATTACATAATTACTACAGATTATTATTAACATCTAAAACCTGCCAGATCTTCGTGTCCAGTGGTAAATGTGTGCAAATCAGGGATTTTTCATTTCTGACCAACCCACCAGTCTCAGGGCTAGCGTGATCTATACCACTCTTGAAGGACAGTTTTTGCTGGCTTATAGAGGACTGGATGGGACGGAAGTCCAATCGCTGTGTCCATAAACACACCGACTATGACTTCATACCAATCGACAGTGTTGCAGCACAGTGTTAATGGCCTTATAGCATTCCTGTTGGCCACGTTAATTTTACAGAGACGTTTCATGTCAGTTGGTGTTGAACCTTTTGCCCTAACATGCCCTAATGTGCCCTAACATGATTGTTTATCGGAGAGGGAGAATAGGTCAGAGAGGATTGGTTACAATGCAGAAACTATGTATGCTATATTACACACATAATAACCCCTTGTAGTATGTAGCAGTATGTTAACCTCTTAGAACGATGCTGGAGCCACTCGCCAACGGCCTGGAAGTATACCAATGAAAGCCACACTAGAAATATTATGTTTGCAATGAGGCCCATTGACGGGGGCAGGATAGTCTAGTGGTCTAGGTGTTGGACTTCCAGCCGGAAGGTCGTGGATTAAAGCCCCGGAGGTGGCCTACCTGTAAGCATCCTTGAGCAAGATGCCTAACCCCTACCTGCTCCATGTAAAAGCAGCATATAATTGTAAGTCGCTTTGGATAAAAGCGTCTGCTAAATGCTGTAAAATGTAAATGATGGCTCACTATGACCCATCACTCCACCATACACTGATGGGACTTTCTAAGATGGCCCTGTGAGATGGGTTTCATGTATAGTGGGTAGGCTATATCAAGTCACACACAGGCTATTTATAAGAGTTGCTAATAACAACTGTGCATTTAAGAGAAAGCTTCACCTCTTCTCCACCCCGACTGTCGTTGAAGCCAATTTGCACCCAACGCGTTTTTCTGCTACTGTTGTGTTTACATGTGGTTCCGTCGCTATGTGGGTTGCTAGAGGGTTATTTTACTCCTTTGCTAAGTAAAAAGTGAAATAATTGCCAGCAAGTGATTGGCTGTGTTCTACTAGTTGCGTAAACATTCCATTAAACACAACTTTCCTAAAGGTCAATTCAATCTCTTATTCATGACTTGAAGGTCTGGCGTTCCTCCTTGGCTGTTGTCCACTGGGGAAACGATTGGATGTCTCCGGGTCGATGAAACATTGCAGGTTACAGATTGTTTTCCAAAGAAACAAATAAACAGGTTTATTCTTTAAATATCAAACATGCCACTGTTTGTTTTTTTTATTTTTTTATTATTGTAGCCATCTCCCTGGAATAAGCTTTTTCTTTTAATTACTGTTTAAAAATGTGATACATAAAAGATGTCTGTCTGGAAGTTAAACAGACAAAAGTGTCCACGAGAGAAAGAAATAAAGAAAGAAAGAAAGAAAGAACGAAAGAAAGAAAGGAAGAAGAAAATAATCTCTGTAATCCTGTGAATGAATGAATTTTTTAACCTTTATACAAAATGACAAAATGTTTCAACGCTCCCAGTTCCTCTGATAACATAATGGATAAGTGCTAGTGTGTCACATAACACTGAACACGGTTTGAAATTTGTCAGCTGGAAGTCTGTACCTGTCAATCAAGAAAAAAGCATCTCTGTTGAAAGAATGCCAGCACTAATATCCATGGGGGCTGAAGGAGTCTGTGTTTCCAAATAGACTCTTCGGTGAGTTTCTCTCCGTTTCATCATTTTTTTTTCTATTATGCCGCTGAATTCTTCTCAAAAGGGGATCTGGCAAGGTAGTGTGCACTTCCTGAGGTAAACTACAAAGCAGGTTAGTGCTGTTGCCAACAAATAGGAAACACGCTTTGTACGTGCGTTGCAGTACAGAAGGAAGGTGGATTTGCACTTCTTCTACATCAAAATGAAGGGAATAAAAACACGTTTTTTGGGTTAACTCTCTCATTTGGTAGCCTACCTATCAATTGTTTTCCTTACAGCCACAGTCACCAGAAGTCATTGTCACACGTTTTCATTCTGGTAATTTTGAAGAGGGCACAGCATGACGAGTAAAACAGTTGAATTTAATAATAATAATAATAATAATAATAATAATAATATTAATATTAATATTAATAATAATAATATGACTAAAATGTAGAACATTAGCGTTCTCTATTACTTTCTGTATAATCGTACTCGTAAAATAATGAATGCATTTCATTAGGAGCTTTTCTAAAACGATGACAGCGATGACGTATTACTGGTTGGGGAA
The DNA here is from genome assembly GCA_025447815.1 of Percopsis transmontana. Classification (NCBI taxonomy): domain Eukaryota; kingdom Metazoa; phylum Chordata; class Actinopteri; order Percopsiformes; family Percopsidae; genus Percopsis; species Percopsis transmontana. Next base: position 5,085 of record JAOEHI010032915.1, on the reverse strand, counting down.
CATCAGCAAAAACAACTGGAGCTCGATGTTCCACAATACATGACTTTAGCATGGAGTGAGTATGACGAAGATGAGTATAAATAGAGATAAACAGAGATGTTGAATGTACTGTACCGGAAGCTAACAGACTCGCGATCCCGTGACAGCTAGACGAGGGATTATAGAATCATAGAAAAGACTTTGGTGCCATCTATAGGGAGAAGATGTTACTGTCTTTTAGAAAATACTCGCAGTGGTCCTGAAACTGAGTACGTGCATATGGGAATAAATGTATAGGTTTTTGTTGTTGTATGCTTTGGAATGTAATGTAAGGTAATGTCGACTCAGGAGCAGGATAGTCTAGTGGTCTGGGTGTTGGACTCCCAGCCGGAAGGTCGTGGGTTTGAGCCCCAGAGGTGGCCCACCCTGCTCAAGGCCCCAGAGGTGGCCCACCTTGCTCAAGGCCCGCCTTGAGCAAGATACCTAACCCCTTCCTGCACCATGCAATTGTAAGTCGCTTTGGATAAAAGCGTGTGCTAAATGACCTTTTTCTTTTCTTTTCTCAATACAGACGAGTGAAGGCAAGAGCTGTGTGTGTCATTTCTTCATCCTTCTCCTGTTACTATTCCTCTCGTTTAAGGGCACACTACTGGCAACATTTTCTAGACGTTCATGGCCACCGATCGCATGCCATAGCCTCTCAGCTGGCACCTCCGTCACTGGGAGGGCGCAAGAGTCGCTCAGCCCTGTCTCAACTGTTTTCTGTCCTGGCGCCACAATGGTGGAATGAGCAAAGTCAGGACAGCAGAGTCACTACCCATCTTCCACAAGAGACTTAAGACCCACCTCCTCAGAACCCACAGAACCCACGGAAATTGAAGAATTTGTCCGGTGGTGCAACAACAACTATCTTCTGCTAAATGCGAACAAAACTGAGGAGATGGTGTTTGACCCAAAGGCCGTAGGTGACACTAGGCCTGTAGTGATCAACAACTTACCCATTACTCAAGTTAGCTCTTATAAGTATCTTGGTGTACATATCGATAATGCATTTAGCTGGAAGGACCAGGTGAATACTCTGTGTTCTAAGCTTCAACAGAGGATGTATTTTTTACGCAGACTTAGAATGTATGGAGTCGAGCAAAAAATTATTTTGTTGTTCTATCATGCACTATTAGAAAGTACTTTAAGATATGGCATCACAACTTGGTATGGTAACCTGACAGTACAGTCCAAATCAAAGATTGCCTGTCAGGTACATACAGCTATGAAGATTATGTGGGTTAAAAACTATCTGTCCCCCCAGACAATTTGAGAAGTCGGTTATCAGACAGGCACAAAAAATAGTTTCCGATCCGACTCACATACTTCACCCAGAATTTCACCTTTTACCTTCTGGTAGAAGATTCAGGGTTCCTAGATGCAGGCTGAACAGATATAAACACTCATTTGTGCCTATGTCCATTAAGCTCCTTAACACTAACATGTAGGCTGGTTGGGTCATGTGGTATGTTGTTGAGCGACAAGTAGTTACCAGATGGGCTATATGCGATGTGGGAATGTGTCATTGTGCAATATGTGGGCTATTGTGGTTGTGCAATAGGTAAGTTGCACAATACGTAGGCTATTCGGTTGTGCGTTATGTTTTTTTCCAATACGTAGTCTTTTTAAGGTTGAGTATTGTCATTGCATTGTGGAATCTGTGCGAAATGTATGCTACTGGGGTCAGGCAATATGTTAGCCATGCAATATCGTACTGTGTAAGTGCGCAAGAGCTGTGCCACACTTATTGCGGGGAAGACAGCCGACGGGGTTGTTTAATGAGAAGGGCCAATGAAAGGAGTAGTTGATGTGTTTATTATATGTATACGGAAGAATGTTGTGTTGTATAACAGCATGTGCTGGGAGACATTTGTATTTGTTGTTTTCTCTGTATTGTATTATGTCGATTGGTGTTGTGTTTTGTGTTGTCTTTGTAATATATGTATACGGAAGAATGTTGTGTTGTATAACAGCATGTGCTGGGAGACATTTGTATTTGTTGTTTTCTCTGTATTGTATTATGTTTATTTGGTGTTGTGTTTTGTGTTGTCTTTGTAATACTGCAGAATGGACAGAGTCTAATACAAATTAGACAATAAAGTATATCTTATCTTATATCTTATCTTATCTTATCACCCTGGTACCTCTGCCCACACTACCACTAACTGAAATTCTCTCTGACAATCCCTTATCTTCCACCTCTATTTTCTATCTCTTGATTAATGTTACACTTTGATGGTACTTAGGCTGTTAGCAATTAGCTATTACTGTATTTTTAGGATGGAATGATATGTTAATAGGTAATGTATATTGTAAAATGTATATAGCTAAGTTAGCCCTAATGACATGCTGTTTGCTTACGATAACTGGTGTATGAACTATCCAGCCGTTGACAAATGTCCGCTAAATGTTGTAGGCTACATGTAAATATAAATGTCACCTCCTTTCTGGGGGCAATAGTCGATTGCAAAGGCTTAGAGCAGGAGCCATTTTATGGAAAAAATCGTATTATTAACTTTGCCATCGTTCCCAGACAAGAGGTATTTAGAAGGTGAGATCTGATAAATAATATTATTTAAGGTTTTAATTTTCTTAAACAGATGGATTTGAAAAATGGAAGATATTGGTATGAACAAATTCTCGTTAGTGGTCGTTTATATAAAATCATCTAAGTCGTGTCACACATAGCATATAGAGACAAACACAGCAGAATTATTAGGTTTATTCTGATTCATGCTAATCAAGAGTCCATTAGTGACATTACAAAGTAAGTAGCTATTAGCTAAGACTGCATTTAAATGACTAAACAGGTATAACAAAATCTACCAAGCGTAATATATTCTTCCTTTCAGCAATTTGTCCTCCATTTTAGCTTTCAGACAATACAACCCTCAAGACAGGTGTGTAAGAGTCTGCCATTGTGGCCCTTATAGTAACGCCACCATTTTTATAAGTGAGACTGGGGCCTTTTGCCTTCCCTCTGACAAACTTGACTTCATGACTGTTGTACATCTTATCATACAGGTTCAAATCACAGGGAGTGTTTTCTCCAAAGATTCCCAGGGCATACCAGTTGGAGAAAATATTGAAGTCGTAGGGCACGGAGTACATGACGGCCATTTTGTCACGACTCCCGTCGTCAGAAACCAGGTCGTAAGTGAAGACGCCAACAGCCCCGCATGCTGTGTGAGCTGTCTTGATGAACAGGGCGTCCCCTTTGTTCTGGGGACCAATAGTCGGTGGCAAAGGCACAGCGCAGGAGCCACTTTTGAAGTGTGTCCTGTTCAAAACAAATAAAGATGGTAGTTGGAATATATGTTCAGTCATGCTGAAAACTGACACTATATATTATATCATATATTATTGGGGAGAAATGTCTAGTGACCTGGGGTTTTCAAGAGTGTGGGATGTACACTCATTAGCAATCTCAACAGTGCACTGACGGTGTGTGGGAAGTCCGGAAACCCATGCCGCTGATGCTACTGCTGCCATGGTGTCCTATTGACAGCCTGTTCGGGGTACAATGAAAAACAATGTTAACAGTTACATGTTTGATTACAGCAATGCAATCAAGCCTAGATCTGGGGATGATCTAATGTTTCATAACTCAAACCCCGCCAATTAGGGTTTTTCGTTTGCTTTCGTTTGTGAAATGTTTCAGTTTGATCCAAATAAAAACACTACGATTTACCATTATTTAAACTAATGGTTCTATATACGACATTTTAAACTTTAAAGTTGCACTACCTAACATGGGGGCATGGTAAATAACCCTTAGTGTGGACTAGCATAATTTAATATGCTTTTATCTGATGTTTCTTCAGTTAATGCCGGTAGCTGCGAAAAGAAAAATACGAAAGTGTATAGGGTCTAATACATATTCCAAGTTAAATATGTTTATCTATATTATAGCACTCTATTGGAGATTGTCAATAAGTTAAGTTAAAAATGGGTTAAGTGTCATATCATTGTGGTGTATGAATGGTAACATTAATTCATTTTCAATCTAAGCTTTATACTTGGCTACAGCCTAATATAAGATCTTTGAGTTGTGTAAATATTGGAAGATCATAAGGCTGTAGTGTTATTCCTGCAGAATGTTTAAAGATGGTAATATTTTTTTCTTTTTTTTGCTCTTATGCAACATATTCAGGAAACAATGACAAATAGAGCTTTTGTGAACCAACAGTTGAAGAGTAAGGCGGGGATGCAACAAAGTATTCCTTTTTTGTCCGTTAGATGGCAGCACATAGGTAAAGAACCATCACCCCAACTTCTCACGCACCAATTCACACAATATATCCAACAGTGAAATAAGAGTGAAATACTATTTCAGATATAAACTGAAATACTACAGCCCTGGCGCTGTAGCTACACCAGCCCACATTATCATGCCCACCCATGGACCCATGGGTGGGTCCACCCATTACATTTGTGTACAGATGGTGCTACTGAAATAATATAAGTAATAATAAATAATATAAATATATAAATAATATAAACGTTTGTTACATACTACCGTATGTAACAAACGTTTAATGTATGTGACTGGCAAACAGCGCTTATTATTACAATAATTATTAATCATTTTAAGTGTGTGTGTTCCCCTCTATACTCTAGAGTTAAGTACAAACCCAAAGTAGATTTGTGTGGCACTGTTTTTTCTTCCTGCCTCTACCACATACATCCTTCCTGTCTCTGCTAGGTCTACAGTGGCATCCTGCCTCACAGCACAGGTACCTGAAGAGCAGGGCTCTGTGGCTCTACTGGTTCCAGCAACATCCGAGTCAATGATGTACAGTATAAACATTGCAGAAAAATGGTTTCTCACTGACTGCTCTCCACACTGGAATAAGCAGATACTTCCACAAGATCAGCCGGGATGAAATTGAAGGCTAGAAGGAGCTAGGTGTAGCTGTTGGTTACATTAGGAACCGCCAAATCTTTTCCCCAGATTTGGAAGAGGAGCTGGTTAGGTATGTAACAGCGGTGTGTAGAGAGCGAGAGTAAGCGCGAGCCCGAGGAACACAGACAGGCGGGATTGCCGGTGAAAACGCTGGACAG
>JAOEHI010032904.1:7964-23971 GCA_025447815.1 Percopsis transmontana | reverse complement strand
GTGAAGAGCCAGGGTGGTCCACCGCCCCCTTTACCTCCTACCCTTGCGTTTCTCCAGTTTTGTGCCATTCAGGGGTGGCAGAAACATGTTTTCCAGTGCCCAAGCCTATCTGGGGGGAAACTCCCCATTCCTGACATGTTGTTTCACTCTTCTTTCGCTTCGCGTCTTCCTGGTAACGGGGGGGGGTAGTGGGGGTGTAATCTACTGTCAACCCCCCCCCCCCCCCCTTGACCCTCAGCTAGTCCCCATTTATGCCTCATGCAGGAATGTGCCATGGGGGCCTCTGTGCAGCACAGCTGTGACCCAGTTTGTGCACCCCCACCAGAACAGCCTCAGCAGGGAGGAGGGAAATCCAGCAAGCGAACCGTCCCCAACCGGCTATTGTTATTACATGTTCTCTAGGCCCCCGCGTGGTCGCTGTGCGCGCGCCCTGGTTTCCCGTTTCCTGTTTCCGATGCTGGACTCTGCCTACTGCCTACCACCTAGCCTTCTTGTTATTCTCCTGCCATTGTAAATACTGTACTGAATCCAGCCTGTGCACCTCGACCCCCTTAAGGTAAAACATCTTACTTGCCTGCATCTCTGTCGCTGAGCCTCCTTGCACTTGGATCCTCCACTACCAGCATTACAATCCATTCTGTGGCAGCACGATGACCAAACTTTGTACTGTATGTGTACTGTATATTTACAATTCCATGGTGCTATTACATGGAGCAGGTAGGGGTTAGGCATCTTGCTCAAGGATGCTTACAGGTAGGCCAACTCTGGGGTTTGAACCCACAACCTTCCGGCTGGGAGTCCAACACCTAGACCACTAGACTATGCTGCCACTTGATCATATCTTTGACCATGAGACCGGCGAGGAGGAGACCAGGTTTGACCGGAAACACAACCGATGTTACTTTGTGCCACTTTGTGCTGGTTTTTAAACAAATGTCCTTGTCAAACTTTGACACAAAGTAGTCAAAGTGATAAATAGCACAATGTGTTTAATCTGACTATTTGTTATTGCCAAAATAATCCATACATTATGCTTTTTTTTTACTCCAAAACGAGTTGCATGAGCTCAGGTCAAAGAGGCCTTCAGGCCATAAATAGAAGTGCAAAACATGTAATGTTCACAAGAACTTAAGTTGATAAAAAGATCTAACTCAACATTAGGTGATAATATATGTATTATTATGGCTTTATAATCAGCTATAATGGGGCGGACATTTTGGACAGGGAACACAAAGTTATTTAACATGAAAGGAGGGAGCCTTTAACAGGAGGGTGAAAGGCTCACACCATTATCTACTGGTGCACAAAACAGTTGTGTTTCTAATATAAACATGAGCTGGGGTCGGAGAAACGGGCTCCTGGGGTACCTTTGAATATAGAAAATAGCAGTATGATGTAAAAAAAATAAAATCGGTTCGCATTTAGAGGACAGTGATGAAAGTGATGAAACCTGTCCGAGACACGCGGCAGCAAAACTCTTTCCCCATAGCCTCTCAACCTTATCCTGACACGTGATTGGCCCATCTTGGATCCTGTGTGGCAACCTCATTTGTCTTTAGCACGACGGCCCTGGATGACAGGTGCAGTGGGGTTGGCAGCTCTATCTTCTCGACCTTACCGTTGGAGTGCTTTGAAGGGCAGAATCTACAGACTAGTAGCACAGATGGACCTGAGGCTGGTGCAGTACCTTCCTGGTCTATCGCCTCATTTCCACCCCTACCGTAAAACTCGTTGCAGAGGTCTTTTTTAGTTAAATTCTTCCAGCAGCAAAAGAGCGCAGTTAACTTTAAAGCAAGACAAGAGAATATATTCATCAGTGGGGCTTTTGTGTTGGCACAGAGAACGTCTCAGCAAAGAAAACTAATTGATTTGTCAGCAGGAAGGAGTTTTCAAATTCGGGGAAGTTCATTTCGAACAATTTAAATGCATTCCTCCTTTGGTTCGGTGTGTTCAATTGAATCATCGTTTCTGTTTTATCCCTGGCAACCTTTTTCATTGTTATATTTTTCTGTTACCCAACATGTGCATGCACAAACACACTCACACTCAAACCCACACAAACAGACACAAACGCACACTCATGAAAGAAATTCATTACATTCATTAAGTTTGTTCCGCTTCCTTGAAGTGATCAAACAAGCAAATATTGATGAAACAGAAAGGAAAGGCAGACTGGCCTAATCCCCTTTGGCTTCCAGAGTGAAGCAAAACAATAGACAGAAGCTATTAAGATGTGCAGTTTAATTATGAATAGCTAATAGGTGGGCGTATAAGCATGGCTGATTTCTTTTTTTTTTTTGCACTGTGTGCTGCACTGTATAAATTAACAACAGTGTAAGAGAAAATGTGAAACAATACATTCCAGTTTCAATACAAAGCAATAGTAATGCCTTATATTGCAGTGATTTAAATGCTGTCATTCCACTTAGCGACAGTATCAAAGCAGACATAACATTCTGGTTGAACTTCATTATCTTTGCAAAAGCACAAGGTTACAAAGTTATGAGCAAAAGGTTTAATTTACATTAATTTCATGTGGAATTTGTATTCGATACTAATAAAACAATGGCTTGTGACGTGAGAGTTAAAACAAGCCGTGGAATATCATTGACATTATTTGATATTTGAAGAACAGTTAAGCTGTATTTGCTTAACTATTTACATTTTTACATCAGGTCTCCGTTAATTTACTCCAAAAGAGGTGCATTTAAATGTTATTTGGTAAAACACATCATCTCTGACTGGCAGAGAAGTTGTATTATCACTTTACTCACAATTACTAGGAAGGGATGCAAGGTTTACCTTATCTCTATTTGAAATCTGAGTGGTAACAGTTAATTGACAGTACTCTGATTGGAAGTTGCGACAGAAAGACAAAATGTGTTTTAATATCAATAAGATTGTGTAGTAAATACAGGCTTGACCACCGGTGTTAATTTTGTCAGTGAAAATGTTGACGACAAGTAATTAAAAAAGTGTTTCTTCTCTACGCTAGCACCAGCTCTTAGAAGTTTAAGCACTTTGCTGGTATTTAAGCTGTTATTTTGAGGATTGAATGGTATGTTTATATGTATTGTATGTTGCTAAATGTATAATAGGATGGCCCTGATGACCTGCTGCTGTCATTATTCTAACAGGATGTTGTTTGCTCACCGGGACTGGTGTGTGACCTGTTCAGCTGTTGACAAATGTACTGATTGTAAGTCGCTTTGGATAAAAGCCCTGCGTTCGATGTTTGATTCAGACCGAACACTGGCAGCAAGGAAGCAATGGTTTGGGCCCCTTAACCTTTAAGCAAGGCATGGAGAGATTTGGCAGTCTCTAGTACGTCAGGCTTGAAAGGGACAGCTACAGCAATATTTGCATGCACGCTAAGATATTCACTAGGCTAAATTTTGTGAACCAATACTAATAGGCTATCTATATGCTTGTCAGTCAGAATTAATATGTAAATTAGGAATCGTGCAATGGCTGTATGCTTTCACCTGGGTCTAATGCATAACGCCTTGGACTACATTAATGAAGGCTGTTTATTTGAAATTTAATCAGATACATTTAATTGTCTGGTTTATTTATTTGGGTGATATAGGTTATTAATCCCTCTCTACCCTCTAGGCCAGAACCTTTTGACCCATGCACACCCACCAGAATGTAATGGTTCATAGGTTGTTATTCTCACACACTCACCCATAATAAACAATATAAAATGTATGCACACAGTTTGACAAATGAGCACAGTTTATTAAAACTCTAATGGTTAGGGGTTGCCGACTCCGTAATACTTGTAATTGTACTCAACGTAAGTGAAGAGTTTCTGCTTAATGGCCTAATTGTAACATACACACTAAACACTCACTTCTAAATAAACATACAGCTACACCCGAAAAGGTTGCTACTTTAGAAATTACACACAGGCAACTATTTAGCCATAATGTGTCATTTCCATGATTTTGTGAGGTGAACATTTCTCACCGTTTGTCTTTCATGCTTTAGTTTAGTATTGCTTCTGCAAACTTCGAACAGCTGAATGATAAGCTGTCAGCCATCCCCATATGCCAGCTTGTGTATCTACACTCATTCACTGCAGTGCTCCAGAGGGAATTCACAGAGTTGTGCGTAAATGCGGAGACGGAATGCAAATGTGAGCGAAATGTCAAACAGTTGGAAGCCAGCTGTTTGGTTGCAAAAGTGAGGTGAGCTTATGAAACACTATCCTGGCCAACTTTGTGACAGCGCAGAAATAATGACAGGTCAAACTGGAACCTGAAAATGTTCACTCCTCTATTGCGTTACTGTTTGGGGGAAGCCGTAGGGGGAGGGGTAGAGAACAGTGTGCCTCATGAGAGCTGTAGGAGGAGGAGTAGAGAGGAATGGGATGCTAGATTTCAACCGCAAGTCAAATCAAGAAGTGTCCCTTATAAATGTATAATGTCACACAAAGTTTTTATTTTTGCTAAACGTCCAGGTTATATTGTCTGACGTCGTCTATTTCTTGTCTTGGTTTCTTCTTGTCTTTGGCCCCTTGTTAAGTTAGGAAAGAAAATAATTCCATCAGTAATTGCATTTCCTCTGTGCATTATATATTTCTCATTAAATGTTAACAGACAGGTCTGGGTTTCCTGCATTTTGATTATTATTACTTATATATTTATTTACGGTGCAGTTGGTGGGTTGTAACAGCCTGCAGAATGCCAATAAGAACATATCAACGGATGCAAATTGAAAACAAAATGAACTCATTAGAGTTTGGTGGTGCATAATTACTTCTGCAATTTACCTGGAATTAGTGATTAGTCAATCTAGCGAATAAGTGATTTTCTGCATGCCCTTCCTCTAACTAAAATTAAAACTTTGCCTGTTTGACGTCAGTTGCTTTTCTTGCATGACTTGCATGGTGTTTTCTAATAGACATAGTCACATGGTGTTTTCTAATAGACACCAGAGGTGGACGTGTCCGTGGCTTATAGAATTCCATTCTAGAAGACAGCCTTTTTGAATATACTTGACAAGCTCTGACTGGCAGCGGCACACCGCTCTGGTGAATTATAAAAACCATTGATGGATGAAATATGAACATCAATCTTGTTCGGTCCCTGTCTGCTGAATACATTACTTTTTAGTAAGTTCACTGCCATGTTTGCATGTTCATGCTTGCCTTGGCCTCCCTCGTGCACTCGCTGTCTCTCTCTCCCTCCCTCTCTCTCTCTCTCCCTCCCTCTCCCTCCCTCCCTCCCTCCCTCCCTCCCTCCCTCTCCCTCCCTCCCTCTCTCTCCCTCTCTCCTGCCACAGCTCCTAGGTCTGTTGAGCAGAGGACCGGGGGACGTGTGGGTCCTATGGAAGATAAAGTGAAGTACAACAAGAAGCAATGCGACAGTTGTGTAACAGCGAAGAGCATTCTGTAGACTGATGGAAGGCTGAGTTCCTTCTGATGGAAACGAAAATGCAGCTCAACCGCTCAAAGAAAGCAGAACACTCATTCCTATTCTTAAATCATTTGTTCTTATTTTATATCAGTAAAATATAACCGACGTTGCCCGCATAAGACAAGCTGAAACTTTTTTAACGTTCACGGTCTGAACGTTTTTCTTTGTTCAGTAATTCAGGAGCGTAGCAGGCAGGTTTCTAGGGAATTAAAGGTAATGAACGGGGCTGTATTTTTCATTGTACAGGTCTCTCCTGCCCTTAGGGCCGATAAATTATATACCGCTACAGAATAGAGACAGATGAGAGGGAAGCTAGGCCATAGTGACATTCTCTTTCCTAGGCTAATAGATGGACTGTGACAAATCGAGTACAGACAATCTTTACTTTGATGCAGTTTTAACTAAATGTGTACAGTATGTACTGTACAATCAGGAGCTGCTCACAACAACATATTTTACATGACATACTGTATAACATAATACAAGTATATGTAAGATATGTGAGGCAGATACTGCAGTTGATTAACAATCACTTAAAGTAGAGAGGAGTATTATAACAACTAGTAACCCACCGATACAGATTTACAATTTTATTACTAGTGCATGTACGATGTCAAGGGTTATCTCCAAAAAGCTATATACAGTTGGCTAATCGTAGGTAGGCTTGAAATGACATTAGGACATGTCAATTTACAACTGAGCTCATTACAAACGCCTTGTCGACCAGCAGACAGTACATGAATAGACCAGTAATTCCTTTGATGAGGTATTTAGCGGGAGAAATTAACATCTTACTTGTTAATTTGTTCTTAACATTGATTAAATTGTCTACAAAGCCATTTCATCTTTCTTCCTACAACAGGAGAAATAATAATTAACCATTCCACTTGTTCATGATGTAAATTATGGACCGTGACCAATACCTGATTCGATACTGATGTCAATATGGAAAATACTTTTTTCCCCCTATTTTTTTAAATGTCTACATTAAAAAAACATTTTACATTAGATCCCAAAAATGAAATGATTGAGTTCACGTTTACATTTTGACAAAAGTATCGTAAATGGGATACTGTATTTAGCTAGAAAATCTGCAATATTTTAGTCGAAAGTGTTATACGTGATTTATCTGACGAAAATACTATCCATCAAACGGTGACGCAACACTGTTTTGCACAAGCGTCATCATTTGACATCCATCTCATGAGACTGGGCTGAGAATGATCACTTACGAATTATTGCTTATTGCAACACAATGAAAATTGGAAACCTAAAATATTTTAGTTTTAATTTAGTCTATTTAACACCTTAGCACCATTTTCACAAGCAAATTAGAACCTGCATCTGAAACATCCAGATAGTTCAGATAAACTGAACAAAAATTAATACAAAGAAAGCCATAAGCAATGAAACAACAAAATATGATAAATATACATTATTGTTAAAATCCTTTTTTTTTTAATAAAAATATGGTCATGGTGGCTGGCATGTGGAACATTTTCCTTTTGCATGGGCTGATATCTAGACAAAATCATCTAAAAACATATATCTGTTGTCTGCTGACTCTAAAAGCATGTCTTTGGTCTCCATAATACCACGTCTATCAGTGCGGTGCTTGTAAACATGGGTGTCTGGGTACTCTTATCAATAATTGCATCGAGCACCGGATTTCAGACCGATAGAGCGCTTTGATGTAGACCAGAATAGAGGCGAGAGGGCCATTTGTGGTTAGAAAATGCAAGCAAAAGGCTTTATTATTTCAGACAGCTGTCAGAGGGTTCATTGCTAATTTGCTGTCAGTTTAGAAAACAAAGCAACTGTTGGATGATAAGTCTTTTTGTAATTGTGTCAGTATCAACGTCTCTGACAAGTAATTCACAGTACTGTAGGATTTCTTTCTCAATTAAGAGAGCATTTTTCTTAAATTAACACATTCTGAAAGGGGGGAAGGATAGTCTGGTGGTCTAGGTGTTGGATTCCCAGCCAGAAGGTCGTGGGTTTAAGCCCCAGAGATTGCCTACCTGTAAGCAGCCTTGAGCAAGATGCCTAACCCCTATCTGCTCCATGTAATAGCACCATGTAATTGTAAGTCACTGCTAAATGACCTAATTGTAATTGTAATTGAACCCTTACCGGTAGGTTCAGTACAACCTGGGGGTTAAATGCAAATAGCATTAATGTCAATGGACCATTTTACAATTTTGTGATTTTACGATACCAAATATTTACAGTTTTAAAGCTTTGGCAACTCTGGTCACATACGCAACAATACTCAATATTATGTTTTTTTATTTTCAACTCAACCTTTTAAAGGTTTTTCGCTGTAATTACAGAAATCATTTCAGCCATAGTTTTGTCCATGTAGACAACACCACATGGTGTCTACTGCTTTAGTAATTTTCATCCTGATTCATAATCGGAGCACTTTATGTGCACCAGTACATTGTGCTCTCCGGTGTACATAAAACAAGAGGCTGTTTTCACTTTGCATCTCCATACGTTTTCTTAATTTACCTTAATTGATAGATGTGAATATATGAGAGCAAAGATGTGAATTTGTTAATTTTAATGTATTTTCAACCTTTTTCGTGATTAAAAATCGTAGAGTGGAGGTACCTCGCTCGTCACTACTAAATGTTTCGTGAGCCCCAAGAAGTCTTCGCTCTACTAATGGCTTTGAAGGACCCCTATTTAGTATTCATTGGCAGTGCAGTCGCAGGCATTCATTTCATGTTAAGGTCTGCTCTGCACCCCTGATCTAAACGACTTTCAATCTCTTTGTTCTGGGCAGTGGTCCAGGCCAGAGGGCCATAGAGTTATGCATTAAGGTGCTTTTATTAATGTGCTATGCTACACAACCGCCGTCCACATTCATATTTCTGTCCTGTAATATCTCCGCTGATCTGGCAGCACTCTGGGTTTGCCTGAAGGATCCTCTCTTTCAAGTGGTGCTGATTTTCACAACATTAGAAGGATTCTACCACTGTAATGCGCTTACCCCTTGTAACAGAATCTTAGCAATAGAGGGTTTTGTCAAAACCCGTAATCAGTAATCCATAATTCTTTTCATGAATCACACAACCTCAGACTTTACAGACTTAATAATAATAATAATACATTTTATTTATAGGCGCCTTTCAAAACACCCAAGGCAGTGGTTCTTAACCTGGGTTCGATCGAACCCCAGGGGTTCGGTGAGTCAGCCTTAGGGGTTCGGCGGAGGATAAGACACACCCGACTCATATGATTCGTGATGACACTCCCCCCTTCGGTGGGTTCGGTCAATGCGCATATGAAACCGGCTGGGGTTTAGTACATCCAACAAGGTTAAGAACCACTGACCCAAGGTCACCTTACAAGACAAAACAAACAATGAAACAATCAAAGAAACATAAATACAGTGCATAAAATCAATAAGATTATAGAGCAATTAAGATAACAGATGATTCCAGATGAACAGCAATCAGGTTGAATATGCCAGTTAGTAGATATATGTTTTGAAGTTTTGAAAATGTGAAGAGAATCAATGTTACGGATGTCAGGTGGAAGAGAGTTCCAGAGGCGGGGGGCAGAGCGGCTGAAGGCTCTAAACCCCATGGTGGTCAGACGGGCAGACGGTACAGTGAGGTGAATGGAGGAAGAAGACCTGAGAGTGCGTGCAGATGTGTTGATGTGAAGGAGAGCTGTGATGTACAGAGGAGCCAGGTTGTGAATAGCCTTGAAAGTGAAGAGTAAAATCTTATATTCGATGCAATATTTAACGGGTAGCAAATGGAGACAGGAGTGGTATGATTCATAAAAGGGTTTTTTGGTGATAATACGGGCAGCAGCGTTATGAACCGAACTTACATCGTGTTTAGAGGCGCTTTCTTCAGCCGACTAGGGAAAAGATGGCAACCTCAAGAGTCCAAAATAGATACAACAGGTGGAAATAAGATTTAGGTACGCTTGAACTATGTTAATCCCAACTAATATATTGAGGCCAAATATGAGATTATACCAACATTGCTGTTTTTTGGGTCACAACCAAGAAAATCTGGTCCTTCCTGTTAAAGTAGCAAAATGGAATCGTGATCATTTTTGGAACACCCCGTTGAATATGCTTGAGATTTTCGCCGCCTGTCTCTTATTGCCACATGACAATTAGAGTTCATGAATGAATGAATGGTGGATAACTCTGACACTGCAGCACATGGGTTATAACACAGGCGGCGTGCATGTGTAGCAGTTGGCGGTGTCCGAGGCCCAATCACACAGTCTCTCCACCCCCCCCCCGACGTCACACGAATGGGCCCGGAAGAGCTGGCGCACAGCTGGCAGGACGTCCTCCTATCGTAGAGTCGGAATACTTGACTCCCGTTTAGCATTTGTGGACACTGGCTCGCCCAGACATTACATGCACGCACACAAACGCAGCGCCGATCAGGTTAGCAGGCAGTAGGCACAAGCTCCCCCCCCCCCATAGAACGAGGGTACAGTATGTGGCTGTGAACGTTATCCTCAGCGGACCAAACCCAGATACACCAGTGATAACCTGTATATCAAGCTCTCAATCTGCCACACACTGAAGGGGGGAAATAAATCGCCTTCGTCTCAGCGAGAGTGTGCTTTCTCCATCGCCGTGCCACTTGGTAAATCTTGCCCATTGTGAAAGTGGGCCATGCTACAACGCTGAGGGAACAGGAAAACCAAAAAATGACAAGGGCACTAGAGCACGTAAAACCCATTGGCACATTTCATTATTCAAGTTTAGACACCTCTGACCTTTGCAATGTCATCCTGACACTGTGTGTTGGACAACAGACCAGAGAACACGAGTGTCATTTTTTGGGGTTTCTCTTTGTGGAAGAAATCATTCTGCCGTTTCAATTTAAAATTGTCCTATAATTATAGTCTTGTCAGGAATGATTTTCATCAACAACAATGCGTGTGATGATCGGGCAGAGTGTTAATGACTCCTCAACTGGAGCTAATCAGCTCAGCTCTCAAACTGAATTTTCCACGGCTGTCGCTGTGCGCACACGGGGTAGCACCCATGAACAGTAAGAAGCTATGCCGCATCGCATACGACTTCTAGCCGGCGGCGGCGGCGGGGGGGGGGGTTTATAAAATAAAGTGCTTTTCCAGCAAAATCTTCTCTTTTTTGTCAAAGTTTATGCCCACTCGTTCACTATCTGGACTCCATACACAAACTCTTCACTTAATTGGGCAAACTATTTCCTCTTCAGACATGTCTCCCAGGGGGTCAAGGATTGAAAGAAATTCTTTGACTAATGGGCTTTGTTCGCTGTAATGTGCTTTGTCTGGCAGTTAGTTTTTGCTGGCAGGTTCTTTAAAAATTGAGGTGGAAGAATATCAAGAGTCACAGCGACACAGCGACACAGCGACACAGCGTAGCGACAACAGCCAGTATACTGTATTTAAGTCAGTCATTCATGACGGCATGCTCGCTTTATTCATTCTTAATTGTGTGTGTATGTGTGTGTGTGTGTCATGTGAATATAACCTTTGAACTTGGGTGTCTCAGGCCTGTGAGGTGGGTAGCAATGGAAGAGAAATCTTACAAAAATACCCTTTTCCGCAAAAATTTGGCAAAAATGATTTGTAAATACTGATTAATTTCAAATCACATTCAACGGTTAATGCCCTGTCAAGGTTTACATACTGTAACAACTGTGTAAATTCTGAAAGCGACACTTTACTAGTAGTGGGATTTCTAGCAGTGCCAGCAACCTTCCACATCTACGGTATGAAAATCCTTATATTCACGAAAGAAATAAAAAATGAAAAACAAACAAAAGAAAGTTGTTTATTGTGGCAGGGTCTCAGTTTCAATCCCTGTCTGAGTGCTGGTGTAATAGGTCGATTTGCACAACAACAACAACAACAACCACAGCACAATATTGCGTTTCTCTCAGTTTCATTACATTTTCAAACAGAAACGTTGAATGTCAGAATAATGACTATTTTCGAAACGCTATCCTCCTCATAGCGCCACATTTGTGTGAAGGAAAAGGGCCTGCTCCTCTGCCCGCCCTCTGCCTGCCCTCTGCCAAACCCTAACTCGGCCTCGTCAGGCTGGCTAAGTCCTTGTTCCACTAATGACCAGCGCAGTGTGCGCTTGATTTGAGCGCGGTGCCGAAGCTCAGATCTGAAGCA
Organism: Percopsis transmontana; assembly: GCA_025447815.1. Lineage (NCBI taxonomy): Eukaryota > Metazoa > Chordata > Actinopteri > Percopsiformes > Percopsidae > Percopsis > Percopsis transmontana. The sequence continues at coordinate 12,389 of JAOEHI010032904.1, read as the reverse complement.
GTCCACTGCGCGTACACACACACACACACACACACACACACACACACACACACACACAGTGCAGGGTCCCTATGCCAGCGGTACTGACACAGAATTCTAAGTAGGACACCAAGGCTGGGGAGTTCCAGAAAGCCGATGTTGGTGGCTTGACTTCTGCCGGCTCAAACCGGGGTGATAAGCCAAGTGGATCACACAATCCAGTTTGTCCTTCACCTGATTTAATGTCGCCGCCACAGGCTCGGGTGGTCGCGCCTGTTGCACAGAGTTAGGCCGGTCCGAATTCCTTGGTATGTACTATACATACTTAAACACTGCGTGTGCTTTGCTGTTGCTATTACTACAATCCCAGTAAAGTAGAATTTAGCAGCCTTGTACGTTACAACCACCTCACTGCAGTTTGGGCTCATCTTCAGAGACAAACATTGGCAGGTTTATTGGCAGACACGTAAAAACGTTATTAAATGAGTTTGTCAGTGTTGGGTGCACGGTAAACACATGCAATTAGTACAAAAACATATATGTTTACTGCCGCTTCACTGTCATTCATGTCAAGAAACAAAGCATTGTGGGACACTTATTGTGTGTATTGGATGCGACTTACAGTGAGCACAGTTAGAAGTATTACAAGGAGCAGATAGGGCATCTTGCTCAAGGATGATTAGATCTAGATTTTGCCACAGACACAATTATCCCCAGAAGAACTTAACGCCAGTTGCCCCACCCCCACCCCGCACTCTATGTAATTTGCTCATGATTTACGTTGCATTGCATTGATCTTGCAGTATTAACATAATATAATGCACGTTTTATGTAGAATGACAAATATATTAACATACTCTATATTTCAGGCGAGCAACAAAGTTATACTACAACATTCGTATTGATCAAATGGTACATTTCTGCTTCTACAATGTAAAAAACGCTTCAAAAGCATGAGGCGAATGAAATAGACTCCAGGGGGAAAAAGCATCAGTGTGCAAAACACTCATTGATTAACATGGGAGCGGATTCAAAGCGGGTCCGCTCCGCTTCAGTTCCGCGTCCGCTCTGCGTGCAGTGAGCAACGGGCTTTAGACCGCGATCAAATAACCTTGCGCGGGCGCTCGCCACCACAGGGACCTCACGTGAGACAGCCGAGAACTGTCAGCACCGCCCCTCCGCCCGACCAACGCTGATTCCCAGGGACTCTCCCAAGGGACTAGTGGCCCAGCTTGATGTCTCCACTGGCTCGACGCGCTGCGTGACATGATTGATGCTCTCTAATGGCCTCTGTTTTTATATGTGGAATTCAGCAGAAGGGTGTGTGAAGGGTGCCCAAGGTACAGTTTGCCAAATCAATGGTTCCATTATGTAAATGAACTGTCGTTGCATTTCATTTGTCACAGCCAAGTCCCGCTAGTGCGGTTTACAGACAGAGGGAGAGAAGCTCTTATGAGGAAAGTCTCACACTCTGAGCGTAGCAAGCATAACAGGACCGGTGGAAACGCGTCTCCTCAAAAGCTGTACTCGCTACTGAGTTTTAGGTTAGTTCCCTTCATTGTTTTGTGACTATGTTTACATGCGCTCATATTATCATATCAAACTGTATATATATATACTGTACATTCTATAGTCTGTTTTCAAAGGAGTTGTTCAGTTTACAACTGCTTTATTTCATTGAATGTAACAAAATGTAAAATGTGTACTGACCGCATCCCAATATGATTCAAATTTAAGGGAATTCTGTTAAGGGCGGTTTATAAATGTTTGTGACAGTATTTGTCATCATCACTATTTAATACCAGTGGTTTAGTCCAGTTCAGTTCACTGCTGACACGTTGACCGTTACACCGTCCTGAATGCAGGGACAGAATACATTTATAATTTAAAGACTTTGGAAGGATACTATTTACAAGTTTACTGTATGCACTAAAAACCCCATTGTTGCAAACCCCAAATGTAGCTTTTATGAATTTGCCTTTCGGGAACCTTTTCATGAAGCATTTTGAGTATGGATGCAAACTGTTATAGTCTCAGTCGCACCAGTCACAGTCTGCCTTGTAGAGCCGCTCTGTCTTGTTTGTCACTGTGCTGTGTGGTGTCTTGTGACTACATGTTGTAGCTACGTTGTGTCACCAATTATGCTAGCACCTTGGAGAGAAACCACATTTCATTCACTGTAGGCTTGTATGTGGTCGAATGACAATAAACTTGAAACTTGAACTTTATTAACACTACCTTCTGTAATGCAACACATTAAAACATGCAGAGAAATTGCAACCATTGCAGAAACCAAAAAATGGACCAACCTGTGAGCGGTGAGTCATTTTGAGCCGAGACGATTGCAACTTACACGTCACAGCTCCCACAAGGCGGGAGCGGTGGTAATTACCTGAGGATAAAACACCAGATAACCTGATTGCGTATTGATTGTATGTTGCTGCTGTTGCTAGAATGAGAATCGCCACAGGCAGAGTCTTTTGACGGGACCAGCCGTGCGACGTTACACGCTGTAAACACAATTGCTGGCATATCATATTTGAGGAGTCCTACACTGAAACTGCATGGAGACTTTGTTTGGCTTAAGAAGCAGAAGCTTACCTTTCACTGACTTTCACATGATGAAATGCAAATAAAAATGACTAGATATATTACTACAGTAGGCCTATATATTACTTCAAATCATGACACATTTGAATATTGAATATAAATAATAATATTTCTTTCTAATTTTGTGACTATAAAACACATTTATACTGCAACGATGTGCATTAAACTGTGGTGTGTTTGTTAAGCCCCCAGCAATTTTTTAGCATCTATTATTAATCTAAATCCTCATTAGGAAAAAAAAGTGGTTGATCACTTGGAAACCTTTTTTATTTCAAATAGAAGCCTCAGAATTTTAAACAAAAAAGCAAACACAGTCTTGGCAACACGTTTGCCCCTATTTTCCTTAATCTAAACGGGAACAAATGACTGAGATTGATTTTGTATTGTTGTGAGCGGGTGATAAACAGACGAAAATAATGAGCATTGTCTCATTAATGGATAGAGAATACATTATGGGTCATACTTTTTAAATGAATTATTCATGAGGCATAAACACCCATTGTCACATCAGTTCATGGCTGCAGGTCTTCTGCACCTGAGAGGAATTATATGATCTGAGAATGCTTTAGGGGAGAGGTGGCTTTATTTGACTGACTTAGGAATGTGAAAGGTGTGAGCATTTACCATTGTGAAATGAGAGCGTTACCAGAGAAAACCTATTTTTTTCATATTCATATTCATATACATATTCATATTCATATTCATATTCTCCAAATGTCTTTCTTCTCTTAAATGGATAGTTTAAAGTATTGTAGTATTGTGAGTCAATCAAATAGAGTACATGTGTGAGCAGAGTTGGGGTTGTTACTTAAAAAGAGTAATACACATTATTCGTTACTTTACCTATTAACGCTACATTACTTTATGTTACTCCGCAACATCGCCTGAGATCCATTTTAATGTAATTGCCAGTTAACTACAGTATTTAACGTTAAACCTTACATATGCCCACGTATCAGCACAAATCCCTATCTTAATAAAGAGGCCATACACAATATCTTTCTTTTATGCTCTTTAATAAAATAATACTACAACGCCAACAGCAAAGTCTGTAAAAACCAGCCCAAAGATCACGTCACAGAAAAATGTTGTTGGCGAGAACAAGGCTCAATTGCAAGTAATTACATAATTGTTTCATTAGTAACTGTAATGGGATTACCAAGACAAATGTAAAGGGATTACAGCAATGTGTTACTTTGTAATGCGTTATCCCTAACACTGACTGCGAGTATTGTGAGTCAATCAAATATAATGTAAATATAGTTAGTATACACCAGCACAATGCACTGCATGAACCGGGCGGAATTTCTCATCATAAATGACTCTCGCACCACAACCTGTCTTTCTGGGGTTTACTTGCAAGTGGGCAAACAGTGTCCCTTAGACCGTGATCACCAAAGTAAACATGGGAAATGGTTCTATACCAACTAATATATAATAACAACCCGCTCTTCACATGTCTGCACACTGATAGTGGCACCACTGGCCAGTCAAAACAGTCGCTCTTACTGTGAGATATCAGCCTTGGTCACGCCATCTTTCCCTTCTCAATAACACATTATACCAAAATACAGTTAGATACGAGACACAAACAAGGCACGTTAGCTGGTCAACTTCCACCCCAGGTGCCCCTTCAGATTAGTCCACGACCAGCCCCCGATGTTACCTCCATAGGTGGTCAGAAAAACAATTAAATAATTCATGCATTTCAAGGAATATTGTTTAACTAACTTTAACTACAAAACAAACAAACATGCCACAGTACATAATAACTAAATCCAACAGCACATGAACACAAATCAAAACACAAATCAAAAACAACGTATCGGTACGTAA
>JAOEHI010032883.1:0-23977 GCA_025447815.1 Percopsis transmontana | reverse complement strand
CGCACGCACGCACGCACGCACGCACGCACGCACGCACGCACGCACGCACGCACGCACGCACGCACGCACGCACGCACCACAGGGCAGGTGATGGTAATTGCAGTAATCACCTTTTGAAAGGGTTGTTTGACCAATCTGCCCGATGCCCCACAGAGCCCCGAGCGCAGGAATAAGGCACATTAACCTTACAACACCCGTGCACACACATACTGTACAGTATAGGCGCACACACATTGGCACAAGCGTGCGCACACACCAACGCCGAGTGAGTCAATCCTGACTTTGAGCCACGTGTGTCGCTAAAAGCCCTAGGAACACCGTTTTAATTGCGAGGGATTCCGAACAGGCTTCAGAGAGGAACAATGGCTGTAAATTGGCGGCAATTAGATATGAATTGAGACAGCTGAGTGCTAGTGATAAGACGCTCTATGCTAGCTGGGAGATTGCAGATGGTTCCATTTAGAATAACCTTAAACTGCCAAGACAACATCGACAAAAAAAATAAACACAGCGCACATCTTTGGTGTCCAGCAGTGGACTGTTAAACATATCGTTTTGTGAATAGTTTTGTTTGTGAAATTTGAGGGTTTAACTGTTGCAATTGTTGCTTCTGGCAACTTGTCAACCCAAGTTGCCAGAAGCAACAAGAAAAAACAAGATAAAAATCTATTGCATTACAACTACATTATCCGTAGTTCTAAATAAAAACCTGTTTTTCCACAAAGTATCTACTGTATTTTGTATTTTTTTGTACAGTACTTCATATTTTTATAGTCATATTTTGATACCGTAGCTATTACGTTGTGTTTCCAACACCAGAATTTCCTTTTGGTGATTAATACATATCTATTGTTTCATATCTGACCTATTAATGCATTTAATTTCCTTCATTGTCTTCAAAATTATCCCAAAGTCTGACTGCCTTTGGCTAACCCCTTATATACAGAAAATAAATAGTGTGTGTGTGTGTGTGTGTGTGTGTGTGTCACCATATCTCACCATATCTCACTAGGTTTCCTGGAGCTGTCCCTCCATGACCAGGTGCAGCTGCTGGAGAGCTCTTGGCTGGAGGTGCTGATGATCGGCCTCATCTGGAGGTCCATTCACTACCCAGGCAAACTCATCTTCGCACAGGACCTCATACTGGACAGGTAGCGCCTTTACCTCTTTACACTACAAAACCTCTTCTTCAACCCCTCCCGCACTGATTCCCCCCCACACCCTGTCTCTTTCTTTTTTCCTCTTTCACACCTGAATACAAGCTCCTGCACGTTGTGTAGATGATAAGAGTGATAAATCAGCATTGTAGATTTTCCCATTTCACACCTTGTCTGTCATTGTGCCTCAGCGAGGCCTCCATCTTAGCGAGAAACACTAATTATATGTTCCCCACGGAGAGGGGAGAGGAGCAGCCTCTCTCCACACAAACAGACCCTGCACTCAGTCATTACAGCGCCGAGCTGGCAAGGAGCACCCAGGTTTTAATCAAAAGTCTTGGCGCAAAGATGGAAGAGGAAAAGTGGTGGGAGGAGGAGGAGTGGTAGAAAGGAAAGAGAGAGTGAGTTAGGAAGAGTTAGGGGGCAAAATGAGGAGCAGAGAGGACACAAAAGAGAAACGAGAGGAGACAGGGGTGTTTTACGGGCACAACATGTCCCCTCAATTTCTTCTCATGCTCCAAAGTATGCAAGCTAACCAAACAACAGTAGCTACCAGAGAGAAGGGAAGAGCAGCAGAGGAAGGGGGAGGGAGGGAGAGGGAGTTAGAGGGAGAGACATAGAGAAAGAAAAGAAAACAACAACAGATAGAGCTCTTACCCTCTGATGCGCGTCATGGTTCCCCATTTGAACCAAAGGTGTATTACAGATTATTACCCGTGAAATCTGCTCACGGCATGAGTGTCCTCACCAATTGGTCATGATGGCCAAAGTGCCGCGGCTGAGGGCTGGGCTGACAAATTCCCTTTGCTCCATGGTCGTCCGCGACTTTCTATACGACTCATCTCCGCGTCACTTTTCAACTGCGCTGACATGTGAAGTGTAGCAGTGTTTCAGGGGCCATTATGGCTTCAGCCAGCAGTTTCCTGGGTGCAGAAAAGTTCCGAAAAATAAAGTTAACAGTAATTTCCGACTTAAGGCTTTCCGATTTGATCTGTGCAACAATATGTTGTTTCCTCTCAAGAAATGAACTCCCCCCTCCAAAAAATGTATGTCCTTTCCTTTGTGTTGTCCCCCGCTGTTGCCCAGGAACGAAGGGGACTGCGTGGAGGGCATGGCTGAGATCTTTGACATGCTCCTGGCCACAGTTTCCCGCTTTCGCATGCTCAAGCTGAACCCTGAGGAGTTTGTCTGTCTCAAAGCCATCATCCTGCTCAACTCCGGTGAGTGACGTAGTTTGTGTGTTTGTACCTGAAACTTTTAGTGAATTTATCAGGCTCTATTCAAATGGGTTCCTCGACTTTTTCATCAAATTGTGTTAATGCCTCACAGCCTTGCCCTGTGTTTTACATCTTCCAGTTTGCCGCTAGCAGACACTCTCCCTAAATAAAAAAAACAACAACATTATTATTAAAAAGGTCCACTGAACAAAGTGTTCTGGAAAGGCCCGGATCGTCAATATGCCCAATAACGGTTCCTATGGCAACGTGGCACGCAGCGAAGAGGGGTGTGTGTCAGAGGTTTGGACATTCTAATATGGGAAATTAGACCGAGCGAAATACCTGCAGGATGACAATGACGCAGCAATGCGGACCCTGTGTGTACTTGATTGCTATGTGGGAGGTACTGTCATCGGGCGTAACGCTGTACGGATACGGCCCATGTCTCGTGTCTATATCTAGTCCGTGGGCTCATTTATTTAATTATTTCAAAATCATTCATTTATTAATCCCCCCCCCCCCCCACCCCCCAGGTGCCTTCTCCTTCTGCACCGGCACAATGGAGGCCCTTCACGACAGCTCCGCAGTGCAAGGCATGTTGGACAACATAACCGACGCTCTCATCCATCACATCGGCCAGACAGGATACTCCTTTCCGCAGCAGTCGAGACGTCAGGCCCAGCTGCTTCTCTTGCTGTCCCACATTAGACACATGAGGTGAGACCGGGCAGCGAACTAAAAACGGTTCTGTGTAACAAAACAAAATGTCTGCTTTGTTTCTTTCCATCAAACTACATTTGTTTAGTCGGTGAACACTGCTTCTACTTAGTAGCCTGGGAACTCTTAATTGAAAAGCCGGGTAGAGAACAAGCGGGTAGTTCAGTTGATGCCAACATCAAGTGCCTGCGTTTGAGAAATCATCCCCATGTGGGTCTTGTTCTGATAAGTTGATAGTGGTCCAATCGTCTGATAGAAAATATTTAAATTCCAAAAGTTCTCAAACTGTTTAAATAATCATGTGACCCCTCTGAGATTTGATTAGACTCGATGACTGTTTGAGATGTTGTTGAGCCAGCTAATCATTACATCGCAATCACCTTGTATACCGCCCTCGTCCAGCAACAAAGGCATGGAGCACCTCTACAGCATAAAGTGCAAGAACAAAGTGCCCCTATACGACCTGCTTCTGGAGATGCTGGACGCCCACCGGCTCCACCGCACAGTCGAGACAGATCCACTAGGGGCACAGGCAGAAACAGCCCTCCCTTCTACTACCAACACCACCAGCAGCAGCAGCAGCTGCAGCAGTAGGGGCCATGACCACCAGACCAGAGTGCCCGGCACAGGGATACTCTAGTGACTGGCGAGAAGGAGCACACACCGCGATTTGTATATGTATACAGGTCCAAAGTCACTCGAAAGAATGCAATTGTTAAAAAAAATAGAGGTTGGTAAGCGTGACAGCAAGTTGTATTCACATTCATTTCCAAAGAAGATTATGGTTTTTAATTTAAGTGATTTTCTAGTTCTTGCTATTGAGTTTGCAATGTAGTCATCAACAGCCAGCAATTTCTTGGGACCACCCAAACTCATCGCAGTCTATGCTTGCAGCCATCTTTTTACGCTGCTTTTTATACCATTTGTGACTTTTTAGTCCTTCTCTAATAGCTTTAGGTACGCCTTCTTATCTCTAGAGCAGATGTTGAGACATGTCATGGCGTGCCGCCAGCTAACGTGTTTCAAAACAAAGATCAGCTAGCCTTTCTTTCGCCACGCAGGAGCCTATAGTAGAATCGCCCTCGTCTGTGTTGCCTCGACAAAAGTGCACTTCTTTTTAGGGAGGAGCGACCGGGCATTGTTTTCCCTTTTGCATATAAAGAATAACTGCATGCCAAACTATGCTAGGGCTGCCGTGAACTGTGAATGTATAACTGTGTTTAAACCGCGGGAATTACAGTGTCGGGAATTACTATGTCATCAGGTGCCTTGTTGGAAATGCGCACAATGTTGTTTTAACAAAATTGCATTTGAGGAAATGTCATTTCAATTATGAATTGGAATGGAGTAGGGATTTAGGATACATAATTTGTGCTATTTAATTTTGAATAGCTAAATGAATTGCAGGGTCAAATCTTAGAACATTTATAAAATAATAAATGTCGAACTTTGGCATTGGGTAATTTAACCCTAATGCTATATGCAGCTTTTTTTGTGTGTGTAAAAGGTCTATCTACTTGCCATAACACCCCTTAAATTCTGTGTTTAGCATTGAGACAGACGTGGAGGGAAACGAGCATAAATTGTTTACACTTGAGATACAAAAACTGTGCCTGCAACCAAATGTTAATTCTATATGCCATTATTCAATATTTCAGCCATGTGAGAATTTACATGCACTCTTATTATGCTGAATTTTCAAATATTAAGACTGTTTAGACATATTCTGGAGTAAACTGGAGTCACCTACATGATTTTGGGTTGGTTATTATGACCAATATCTTCAGGATTATTGCCAGCATCATCAGATATGATCCGAAAATGACATTTGTCTCTTTGCCTTGCAACTGTAAATCCAGGCATACTTTCCCAGAGTGTCCGCTGTCTTAATGTGAATAAAGGCGATTTAATGTTTTCTGTCATTCATTAACTGTGTTTATATAATATTTCTTCCATTTAGGTTTCTGCTGTTAACATGTTAAAATGTGAATTCAAAAGAAGGTTTGATGTTTTATTATATGCAAAGAGAATATTCTTCATGAGGTCAGCATTAGCAAACTGTACATACATAAATAACGAATTTAATATGTCATCTTTACAGTTTCTATTTCAACACTTTTCAATGATTTTCCTGTCTCTATGTTAGAATCATCATTAGTACAAAGCACACTTATGTCCGTACTATTTCAACACTACCAGTGATTGTTTAGCCTCCTTAAAAGCAAAGGGACATTTAGGTGCATGCTCAAACTGGAAAGTAAAAAAATAACTGCCCCAAAAGGCTTTCAAACATCAATATACAAATCACTTATTCTAGTCTCTTATTTTGCAGTTGCCCCATTTGATTAAATACTGAAGTAGGCCTTCAAAGTTAAAAACTAGAACACTAGACTTGGCTTTTAGTAGAAAGGAGCCGACCACATTGGTTGGACGGCTCCAGTGCAGTACCTTAAAACAGTTCTCGTGTCAGTGCTATTGGCTGCAATTTGATCTCTGATACATGCAGTTAATTTCCAAAATACTCTAAATATGCTTTTTTGCAAAAAGAAATCATTACGTGATGTTTATTATTAATATAGAGGTCTAGACCAAATATTTATGTTTTATCTGTTGACGGCTTGATAATTACTTTTATTGTGTGCTTTGTTATACTTTAGTATTTGAAACAATGGATTTGCAAGGCTCTTTTACAAATGACAAATGTTTGATTTTGAAATGAACCACTTCATATCCGGCTCTGTAAATGTTTTTGCCTAGTCTACATTTTACGCCCCCTAGCTAGTGCCATAGCTTCATTGATAAACAGTTCAACCTATTGAAGACAAAATAAATAGTAGCAGCACTGAGTTGCATGGACAAACAGCACAGTCCACTTTGGCTCCCAACATACAGTATATAAATAGTGCTTTGTGGGTTTTCTTTTTTTTTTTTTTAAACAGATTTCACACATTTTCTTCAGAAGCTTTTAAAAATAATATACACATTTAAGTTAGAATAAAAACACAACATATATTGTTTGGATTAGAGGAAGTCCCAGGCAAAGATTCATTCATAGGAACTGTGTTTGAAGAATAACTACTTGGGCCAACCAGTCTGTTGTATTAGCTCAGATCATACAGCCACCCCAACGGGGTAAGAGTCTGTTTCTCTAGGGCGGGGGGAGTAGAGGGAACATTCATACAAAGCCACGTGGATTCTGCCAGGTAGCTGGCTAGCTAGCTAGCAAATCTTCTTCATATGGGCGGAGGTCCGTTGGTGTAGCGCAGCATGGGGTGGAAGGAGCGGGCAAAGTTGTTGGCGTGGTGGCAGCTGTAGTCCTCCTCGGTCATGGGCACCAGGCACGCCAGCCCGATGAGGAGCAGGAGGAGCAGCTGCACGGGGAGCGCGGCCCGGAGCACTCGCAGCAGGAAGGACTGGCCCTTGGAGGAGGAGGAGGAGGAGGAGGAGGAAGAGGAGAGCCCGCCTGGGGGGTCAAAACGGGAGGAAGCGCAGCCATCGCTGCCTGGTGATCTGCTCAGGCTGCAGGGAGACGGAGGTGAGGGTTACACACCGCCCGCAAAACACTTCCTGTCAGGTGACGTGAACAGTGTCTGGAAATACTTCTGAGGGTTTGTGTTCGTCTATGTGGGCATACATGTTTATGAAATCATAGAGAGGGATTTCAAATGGAAATATTTTATATAATTTATGTGTTTACATTTATTCATTTTTACAATTTACTTTTCTAAGTTCCTGTCAAAATTTCGTAACCCAACCCTAGGAAATTATTTGCAAACACTATTTGACAAGAGTCTGGTGGAAATAGGTTGGTGTACACATACATGTTTAATAGTACAGAAAGCTTAAAACATGGAAAAAGGCAACAAGCTCATACTGTATCCATCCACATCTAAACATCTAAACACTTGGACCAGCATACAGACAGACGCACACACACACATACGCACGTCAACAGAAGGGAATATCAAACAAGAACATTTCTAGACAGCCAATTCTATCTCACTGGGGTAAAATGCACTGGCTTTGGTGCTGAAGTGTGTTAAAGTTCAATGTCACGTCTCATTCCGAAGTCCGAACGCCTCCCCACAGACTTCCAGCACGGGAGCCAAGAGGCAGGAAGCGTGGGAACACCGCGTTCTTATCCCAGCTCATCCGATTCCTTACTGGGCTACGGGAGGGACGAACGTGCTGAGATCACTCCTAGCCTACACTTGGTAGCCTGCCAGCTTGAGTTAATGGGACTACATGGGCAGCACAGCTACCTTCAAGATACAGTATATTTATATTTTTAATCCGGAATGGAATTAAATATAAAGATAATCTAAGAATACATACTACCATCAGATTTGAATCTGCTTCCTAGACTTACTTCCTCGTATGTTTTTAGAAACAATAGACGGTAACGGAAAAAAAATGGAGTTCATTACTTAGTGCGTCAGCGTGTGGATTCATACTGAGGTGAGGAAACCATAGGGTTGAGGGCTGCTTCCTCACGGGGGATATATTTTAAGGCCTGAAGCCTCCCATTGCTATGGCGACCCTCCCACTTTTTGGCGGATTTTCGAGTTGTGTGCAACGCAGGGGCTGTTAGTGCTTAGTGCTTCTCATAGGAAAGACCCTATTAGGAACACACGTCTTCGGTGCTATACTTCATGAGTCTACGTCTAATTTCTGGTGCCGCTTTGTTAAATATAACAGCTGTAGGTATGAAAAGGGCCCGACATAAGACAGCAGTGTGGGAGGAGAGACGGCAGGAAGGAATGCAAGACCACGCTTTCTTAACTATGTCGAGAATGAAGCGGGAAGTAAACACAAGCCATAGAGACAGAAGACTGTGGGACGGCGTTGGGTGTCAGCCGACGCCCTCTGGTGGGCAAACGCTGCTAACTACTAAGAGAAGAGCAGTAAGTATGTCAAACAGCAGAGTTCAAAACAGCAAGGAAGAGCAGCAGGGTAATGAAAGCACAGAAATAAAAAACACTTCCATTTAAACAAGAAAGGGAGCTGCCTTAAGATGGCAATTCCCTACTTATTTAACAGCTGGTATTGGCTTCTAGAATAAGGGAGGATCATGGAACGTGGGATTAAGGGTCTACAGAGGGACAAAGAAGAATTATAGAAGAATTTATCAGAGGCCTGATTAGCCTCTCTTGTTTCAACTACAATTTATCTGGAGCTATTAGCTGTTTTACAGTGAGTAAAACGTGATTTATTTGATGATTAGTCAAATATAATAGTACATTTTCTTGCTATTGGAAAGCAGTGAGTGTTGCAGATGGCCGTTGATTGACACTACATAGAATTGGTGGTATTAAGACATCAAGCTTGTAGCAGGCGTCATTTGGGTTCCATCATCCTCCCGTGGTTCTAGAGTCCAGGAGAGAGGTACCTGTGGCGCGGGCCGCTCTCAGGGGCTCCTGCGTGGGCCTGACTACTTTTGCCTCGGGGCTGTACCACGAAATGAGCAGGGAGGGGTAAAAGAAAAGAAACAATGTTTCAGTCCAGGGCAAATAAGGTCAAGCTTCAAGATGAGAGAGAAATAAAAAACGCTGAACACAAAAGAGAGCAGTAACATCGTAGGGGAGGAGCGTCGTCCGCCACGGTGACCGTCACAACCAAGAAATCTGGCTTCTCTCCAAATAAAAAGGCGGACTTAGAAAACTAAATATCTGGTCGAGCTTTCTTTAATGTGTTAAGATAAATCAATGTTTTACAGTGAACAGAAAAGCCAGTTTTTCTTGTCAAGTTTCTACGCAGATTTACATGGGGGTGGGGTGGTGGGGGCAGCAAAGTATCTTTTGGACTACATGTTAGCAGGGCAGCTATGACAAGGGGAAAAAATAAAAAGCATTTGCGTTGACCGCAAAACAAAGCGGTGAAGTAGGGATATATATGCACTGACAGTGTCAGCATGCATCTGGGAAATCAAAAATAAAATAATATACAGTAACTGGAGGTTGATGGTTAACTGCCACATGTCTAACTTGTCTAAAAGAAATCACGTCTATTTTCAGAGATGTAATGCATATATTACCTACACATCAGCCCCCTCTACTGGACAGTATGGTGGAATACATTACCAATCGTCGGCGACTTGGGAGGGCCCTCTCTGACGCAGGACCAGCTGAGCCAGAGATATCCCATTTGTTAACAGGAGGCGGAGGCAAGGAGTCCTGTGAAGTTAAATTAAACGGGGTATGATGCTTTGTAGCAGTTAATGTCCTCCTCTGAATCTGAAGGAAAATCATTTAGGAATAAAATCTTGTGACGATCGCAACTCAATTTGTAGAACGTAGAAGGTATACTCCTCAACTGTGTTAGAGCGCCAACCAGTAACCCAAATGTATCCCAGGTTGCTATTCATGTTGTGAAACGCAACTGCACCAGAACGTGCATGTGACTGTAGGGGCGGTGGGGTAGAGAATGGTGTATGCTGTAGGCGGAGGTGTAGAGAAGAGTGCAAGCCACATTCAGATGAGGGCGGGAGCATTTTATCGAACACCACTTTTAATAAAAAGGGTGATTCCGTACACAAATGGAGAGGTGCACCTTTACCTAGGTAGTTGAGATGAGATCACCAGTAAACCAGTGTCTTTATCTGACCTGCTGGTGTGTCTCCACGGCCTCCAGTCTCTTCTCCAGCCCCGCCAGGTCAGCGCTGACCTCCCTCAGGAGAAGCCTCAGCCTGTTCCAGATCACGTGCACCTTTTCCTGGGCCTCCAGGCACTCGATGCCCCGGGCCTGGATCTGGGCCTGCTCTGAAGCCTGGGACTGGGGTTGTGGACTCTGGGGCTGGGTGTGGACCAGCAGCTGCGAAGAGAGCTCCTGGAGGGAGGACACCTTCTGCTGGGAGTCCAACAGCTCCCGCTTGATTTGCTGAAGGTGGAGGAAGCAGCAGTGTTAGCTCTGGTCCTAGTATTATGTAGTCAGCGAGGTCCAAACCCACTTTGTGTGATCCAATAAAGGGTGAAAGGTGACATGACACAAAAGACATACTGTGAGTGTTCTGTGGTGAGTGCGTAGGGCTTCCCGATCCAGGTTGGGTGCGATGGGCACCACCTCGTTCCTCCGTCGGTCGATGTTTTCGAGCCACAGTAGCAGCCCATGGCTCATCTCATGGAACTCCTTGGTAGAGAAATGGCAGAGAGCACAAGAGGGTTTTTAACTGCTAAATGTGGCTGTGAAGAGCCGATACAGGAGGGCTTTTAAAGCTACACTCTGCGATCTGTGTCCACTATTGCATGGCAAGCGTTCCAAACGTGTTGTTTTGTTTTAAAACTCCCTAGTTTGCATGCCCCTCCCACAACTGAGGGCTAATTGGCCTGCAGTGCTCTCTTCTCCTCCCCCTGCAGAGCTCATAGGTTCACACTGTTCTCTACTCCCCTCCCTTAAACACAGTTGAGAGAGCTGGGGGGGTGTTGTGGGCCCTATAAAGCAATTGAGGAGTGTACCTTTAAGTTGTTGAGTTTTGAACTGGGAAAAATGGGCTCTATTCCGAATATGTCATACTGTGATTGTGTGTGTGTGTGTGTGTGTGTGTGTGCGCACGTGTGCTCCGCGCTATGCTACCTGGCATTGCATCAGGGCATTCTGTAGCTCCTCCCTCCAGTCTTCTAGGCAGAAACCCAGCCTATCCCAGCGGGAGTTCATCTCCTTCAAGCGGTCTCTCAGTGACCACGCCTCCTCAGAGTCAGGCTCCGATTGGAGGAAATCGGCGCTGGTCAGGTTGATGGACAGCACCTCTGACTTGTGGGTGTCCATTCCCTTCTGCAGCTCCTAGAGTGGAGCAGAGTGGACAATGCAATGTTAAAGTCTGTGTTTGCATTGAAGGGGTGGTGTGCATTTATCGGCCTGAGGGGGGCAGAGTGGAGCGTTTTAGAAGGAATACAACACTATATGACACATAAACAACCAAGAGATAGTATCTGTACTGTAAGCGAGGGTGCTGGCAAACAAGGAAACGCCACTGGGGGCTGAGAGGCGGGTACAGTATACATGTAGTTTAAGAGCGGTGTATTTTTAGAAGGCTGACTGCAGGCTGCAGCCACCAGACTATTTGTGTATGGACGTGTGCCCGCTACACAAGGGCTGGGGGCAGCTAGCAAGGCCTAGAGACATCGCTGCAGACAAGCCGTGTATACGGCCCCATTAACGGGAAGGAAACACCTGGAACCCAGAACAATATAACACATACTGTATAGATGATGCACACACACACACACACACCTTGAGCTTCTTGATTCTCTGCTGGATGGTGTCTATGTCAGCGCTGAGCTCCTGTCCTCGGAGCCGGCTCAGTTCGGTCTCCGACTGGCCCAGCCAGGCCCTCATGGTCTGCAGGTCTGAGATCAGCTGCTGCCACGGCTGCATGTTCTGCTTGTGCCTCTGCTTCTCACTCAGCGACTGAGCCTGGATCAGCTCCCAGCGTTTGATCACACCTAGACGGCAACAGGGACTAGCTCAGTAACCCAGGTCGGCATTATAAATGAATGAAGGTGGGCGCACTAAGCCAGCTGTGGGGGGCATGAGACGAGTTCAATCTTTTGAAATAATCTCGTAATATATGTGGTGTGTTAGGTGCGCTATGTTTGATATGGTTGCTTGTACCGTGTATACTGGTTAAAGGTGTAGTGTTGAACTGACCAGCACTCTGAGTGTCTGTGCTGATGGGGTTGGTGAGGCCAGGTATGTCCCCGTCCTCCTCGCTCAGCTCACCCTCGGCTCTCTTCACTGCGTCCATACTGCCACGGCACTCCCCCATGAGACGCATCTGGAGGGAGAGGAGTTTGCTTGGTTTCTATTGGTTTCAAGAACGACTAAAAAGGAAACGTAGTGTGAACACAAGGACGCCAGCATGGGGCATGGCATTACTGCAGGACTGCAGGATTGTTTCTAGAATATACCCAGGATTTTCATAATCATATTAGTAGTGTCTTTAAACATCGCGACGGCAACACAGAAATGTCTGGCCTACATGGTAGCTCTTTAAACACTGGTGAACGGTTTGGCGTGTTTATGCATTGCTGACATGAACTGTGCAACAAATTACAACAAAGCCTGTAAGTCTAACATCAGCGACTTTTACATTATAAAATGTACACACAATCTTTACACTTGAGTAGTCCTATGGCCCTCGGGTACATTCAATAAACCACATTCACTAAGCACTATGTCTGCTTTTCTTAACTGACAAAAAAGGATGACTTTTGAATTGATACAGCTTGTTTTGACAGGGGACGTGATTTACAGCACCGTGCGGACATGCGGACTCACATAGCCCATGTAGGTGGAGTCCAGTTCGGGGCTGGAGTTGTTGGTGACGGCCTCTCTCTGCTGGAGGTGGTAGCGGCCTGACTCCAGAGCCTTGTCAAGCTGCCTGAAATGAGCCTCCAGCTGGCCTGGCTCGCCTTGAGGGTTAAAATAATCAGGATAAATGAGACGCCAACTCCAGAATATCACCCCAGTAGTTTGTTTACTGATGTATGTCGTTTTATAATAATGAAGACTATTTTACAATGAACTCATGCAATGACGTGAAGGGCAAAATGCATTTAATATATTAAACATATTAAACCTTGAACAAAGGGGAAAGACTTCGGACAGACAAAACGTGATGGTTAAGATTAGCATTATGTGGCTACAACAGTGTTGTTTTAAAGGTACACTCCTTGATTTTTGTTCGGTATTGCTAGTGGCTGAAACTGTCAATACAAAATTGTTGTCGTTTTGTGTGCATGCCCCTACCATTTGGCTTGTATTCCTCTCTACTCTTCCCCTACTGTGCCCATCAGCTCAGACAATTCTTTAACCCCTCCACCCACAGTCAGACGCCCCCTTTCGTGCACAGAACATAAACAGTGAGCTTGGGTGGAAATGTGTGGTTCTGGGGGCGCTGTAACACAATCAAGGAGTGTACCTTTACCATGCTATTTCGCAGACAATGTTTTACAATGGTAGAACATGCAACACTAGTAATGTGTGCTAGTATGGTGCTAGCATTTTCCCAACCAACAACTGCACACTGGTTATGACTTTCGCCATGTCATGCTAGCTCATGCAATGGCATTCGTTATTAGCATAATGGTGCTTTTGGTGCGTTTACATAGTGAGGCACCAGAGGAGCGTCGCTGCCTACCAGAGGAGGACCTCAGTGTGTTCTCGGTCAGTTTAATATAGGCCTCTGGGCTTTCTGGGATAACTACATCTGAGAAAGAGAGACATACAGCACACTACTTACAACAACTGTGTGTGTGTGTGTGTGTGTGTGTGTGTGTGTGTGTGTGTGTGTGTGTGTGTGTGTGTGTGTGTGTGTAAGTAAACATCTACTATTATTTGGCAATTCAATGTATAGTGGGTTAAATCGCTGTATGCGTACCCCTAGTGGTACTGGAAGGTACTACATGGGGGTATGTCAGAGAAAACGGAAATCAATACATTTGAAAACAATAATTATAAAAACATAAATTTTTATATCAACAGGTCTATAAATAGAGCAATGGAATGTTGATCTGTGTTTTCCTGTGTGTTCTCTCATAATTAAGTTAGGTATAGGGTACTCGGCTTGGAAAAGAATTGAACTGCACTACAGAAGCCAAAAAAGGTTTAAGAAACACTGTGTTAGAAAGTGTTTATATGTAAAGTTGTCTCAAAATGCACTAGTAATGTTTGTAGTGTGTTCACAGGACCCTCTGTGTGTGTGTGTGTGTGTGTGTGTGCGTGCACTGGGGGGACCCACCTGACAGGCCGGTGACAGCCGTGCCCAGATACTCATCCTCCTGCTCCGGGCCTCGGCCCCTGTCCGCCCCCAGGCCCCGCCCCCCACCGGCGGTCTCCAGGGCCCTGCTCAGGTCGTAGTCGTGGTCCCACTCCAGGGGGATGGAGTCCACGCTGGCGGGGGTGCCCCGGCCCGAGCGGTCGGCCCGGGCCAGGGCGCCGGTGGGCGGGCGGCTGGAGGGCTGGGTCAGGGAGGAGGAGTCCCACTGGAGCTCAGACAGGTCCGCCCCATCCTCCGCGTCCAGCTCCCGGTCCGAGCCGTCCAGCTCGTCATCGGCCAGCTGGAAGGGAGCGACACGCGAGACACGCGTGACTTCTGTGTTCAAAAAGGCTCCACAATACAAACTAAAAAGGCACTGTACTGAGAAGTCATCTTTGACATATTTGCCATTTAAAATCAAGACATCTTGCGCGAGGAATGTCGGGGATCGAACCCACAACCTTTCCGTCTGGAACCCGTTGTGTTATATTGATGTTGTGTGATGTGCTATGTATGTATTACATAAGGAAGGCAACAGTCAGCGCAGATAAAGGGGGTGCTGGTGATCACGGGGGTTTTTATTAAGTGTGGGCACACCAGTTGAGTAAGGTGAGCATGTGTGCCTGGTAATGTGTCACTACAGTTGGTCCAGCTGCTGGTGTGAAGCTATGCCTGGCGCGTGGTGCAAGAGGCAGCTTAGCAGCGCGTGTGTTTGGGAGGCTTGGGTAGAGCCTACTGGGTAAGCTAGGCACACGCACAGGGAGTGTGCAGTCACACAGCTCCTGGTTAGTGAAAGAAACCCTCTGAACCAGTCCTTCCACCTTCTGAATACAACAAAGGTACGTGTCTTACTGGCAGACGTGTGAGTTTCTTGTAGTAGCGGTCAACCCGCCCGAACACCTCCTGGCAGTATCTCTGCAGTTCCTCCAGCTCCTCCTCGATGACGGCGGCGTCCAGAGGCTCGCTCTTCTCGATGAGGGCGTCGCCCTGCCGGAACACCAGCTCTATCTTCCCCGTGTTCAGACAGATCTCCTGCTGGAACGCCTGGCCCAAACGGGGTCAACACACCGCGCGTTACAACCGAGTGAGACTAAACAGACAGACAGGCCTGGCAGGCAACGAGTGGTCTGTTGGGACTTGTGAGGAAGACCATGCCAAGCAATGACATGGACGTCTGCAAGGTAACGATAGGCCAAATATTGACACATACTGGTCTAGAGTGGATGAACGTTGACTCTTTATTTTTAAACTAAAAATTTGCAAATGTGCAAGTTTCGGCAGCGGAATTCAACAGCTGGTTAGCAGGTACAGTAGTTGTAGTGTGTTGCTAAGGGGGTTAGTAGATGGTAGCTAGGGTGTACTGGGAAAGTGTAATGGGTGGTTGCTAGGGTGTACCAGGTGATTGCTAGCATGTTACTAGGTGCTAGCTTGGGTAGGGGGGGGGGGGGCTGTAATGGGTGGTTGCTAGGGTGTTATTAGGAGGTTGCTAGGTGGGTGGTGGGTGTATTGCATGGTAGCTGTTGCAGGTACAGTGAGACCAACTGCTCACGCCTCAAAGAGACATGAAAGAAGCCATCTGCTAGCAAACTAAACTGGCAGCAAAACACCTGTTGTTGCCCACCCTGACTAATTATAAAATATATATATTACAGTAGATTTGTGTGTTTCACGTCATCCTTACCCTGAGTTGTTTGATCTTAGCCTGTACGTCACACTCAGAGAAATGCTCTATGTTGGTCAACTGTAGATCCATCTCAGTTAGCCACACCAGGACGCTATCCCGGGCCGTCTCAAACTCCTCTCTTTGGCTGATAAAGTGCTAGAACATTAAGACCGAAGAAAAGCAAAGATGTCTTGTTTAAATAAATTCATGTAAAATTATTCAACACACTTTCCCCAGGGGGACATTTTTAATTTGTTGCATTTTCCTATTGTATTATGTTATATTACTATATTATATCATGCTTCCTGAAACGAAATACTAAATGAATCATGTGGCAATATTAGCCGACCTTACAGTTATTTCAACCTTTCCAGGCATTTAGAGAATGACTCCAACCACTACAGACCACATACCTTGAGTCTGCGCAAGATAGAGGTAACCCTCTTTTGCAGGTTGTCCCATCTCTTGTTCCCATCATGCACCATTTCTCGAAGACGACAGGAGGAGTCGGTGCGGTTCTCTCGAGCCAGACGGCGGTACTGTTTGTTGATGAGCTCCAATTGGGTCAGACACTCCTGAACCTGACGCTGGAACGCCTACGACACAGAAAATGTAGATGTGTTCACAGGGGCATTGCATTTGTGCGCGCGCGCTCACACACACACACACACACACACAGAAAACAACAACACACCCACTACGTCCTGGGTAGTTTGCAACATACTGTAGCTTTATAACAGAATAAATAGAAGTAGACACTTGCAATAGACTTGTTTACCTGATCACTGCTAACCACCTGTTACTGTAGCTTTCATACCCTTTACACCACAAGCTTATTTTGGGTGAATTACACAATTTCCTTTCAAACAGTATGTAGCAAGGCATCCTTATTTTGAGTCACATGTGGAACGACCCACATTAGCAGTATAAGATAACGCCTGCAAACCTTTAATTTTAATATCTCTGTGCCAACACCAAAACATGACCACTACAATCATCTACAGTACATGGCATCATCCGTATCCACAGCAGTGGTAGTCAGGCAAGCTATCAGGAAAATTCACTGCAGTGACAGACTGCAGCAGCTGCAGGTCGCGCAGACCAGCATAGACAAGCTTTAGCAATGTGATACCCCTCTCTCTCTCTATCTCTTTCTCTCTCTCTTTATCTCTCTCTCTCTCCCTCTCTCTCCCTCTCTCTCTCTGAAACATAGAATCAAAAGAAAAACATGCTGATATTTTTTTCTGCCTTCACAAACAAACCTCAAACTTCTTGTGTTCCTCCTTAGCGACAGTGTAAAGCACTCCCGAGGAGTTGGGCAGAGCCGCGGTCCTCTCTGAGGATTTCAGCCACTCTTCGAACCTGGAGTAGTCGTCTAGGAACTTCTGCCACAACCGCCACGTCTCCTCGATCCTGCCGAGAAACACGGAAGAGGCATGAGGAATTTAACATTTGGAGATGAAACGCTGTGCACACCTTTATGAGCTCTTGCTTTGGTTTGTTTCATGGAACACTGTAAAATAAAAACACCCATGAAATGTATGTATTTAATGCCATATTATTGTTTTTAATAATAAATCAAATATAGTGAGGGTGTTATTATTAGCATGCTTACTAATTTATTTGATTATTGTAACATACATTGTAGCCAATATGACTGGAGGTTTAACTTTTCCTGTCAGATGGAGGGTCACTTATGTGTGTGAAATGTTTAAACGTAGGCTTGTGACGGTCATGTGAGTCTGCACCAGCTACAGCCTACACCAGACTAGACGTGTGCATAAGAGACAGGGTGCGTGTAAGTATTGTGCTTCAGGTCAATGCCACCGACTTGAGCCGTCTCTCCATGGACATGGCGCAGATGTTCCTCCAGCGGCGGTCCAGGCCCCTGGTGGCCTGCTGGATGGAGTCGCACTCCGTCTCGGTGGAGCAGGCGTCACAGTCATGGAGCAGCACCTCGCACAGGTTTAACACAGACGCCACGCCCGTGCTGTGCTTCTCGATGTCCCGCTGCAGGTCCTGGGAAGTATGGGAAGTATGGGGAGAAGAAAAAATATAAGCACATTAACACAAGGACAGTGACACTGCACCTGCATTTAGGATCAAGATGACCACATAGTATGTTTTGAGGGACCTATTGAGAACAGTGCAAAGAGGACGTGAAGGGAAGACAGAATGAAAACAATGGAACAGAAACAAAATAAGGAACAAAGAGGAGGCTGAGACTATGTCCAGAAAAAAAACAAAAAGCAACTTGATAGCTTTGGATTGCTAAAGTATAAAGTAAAGTCTTTGACAATGCAAGTAGCACAACAAACCTCCAACAATCTGCTGTCATAGTCATGGCGCTGTGGGTCCTGGAAATGTTGTACCGATTACTGGGTTTACCTGGTCCTGTCTGTGTGCTGCTTCACCCACCTGCTGCTGGTTGAGCTTCCTCTGAATCTCCTGGTCACCACAGGTGTCGTAGACAATGGGTCTCGACAGCTCCGTCTCAATGTGAGCGAGCCACGACCGCAGGCTGCTCATGTTCTTGTCCAGCTGCTGCACCGCGACCAGGGTCTCTCGCAGCTTCTTCACCCTGGGAGAGAGACACAGCCAGTGAACACCACGAAGCCTAAGGCAGGTGTTTATGGTTTGGGCAGGAAGTGTTTAAACCTTGTTCAAAGTGCAAGTAAAGACAGGAAAGCTCCGATATATCCAAAATCTCACTCCAATCTGTATTATTTCATACAGAAAACACCCCATGCAGATCAATAATCAATACGCAGATGGGGCTTGACCTAAGTGTTTTATTAACCTAATGACAAACCTATTACACCATCTGTCAATGCCCCTGCCTCACCCTGCAAAGCAACGCCACTCTTAGTATCTCACTAGAGACGTGTGGAATGTAAGCAAGGTCTTAGCTGCATGCGCTAGGGTCAATGCATACCAACAGGCACAATTTGCAGGTCTGTGGCGCTTTGGACACCATGTGTTTCTGTGTCACTGGTCTAAGGGCAATGTTGCATAATCCAGGGGCACCACTAAGATACACTGGACTGTAATCTAAATGTGGAAGCATCACTGGAATGCCATGCTTAGGGTGTGTACGTTTAGTGTACGTGTCACACATTTTACACACTGAGAAAGCTGGTTGAAGCGGT
Organism: Percopsis transmontana; assembly: GCA_025447815.1. Classification (NCBI taxonomy): domain Eukaryota; kingdom Metazoa; phylum Chordata; class Actinopteri; order Percopsiformes; family Percopsidae; genus Percopsis; species Percopsis transmontana. The sequence goes on along the minus strand of JAOEHI010032883.1, from coordinate 5,321 downwards.
ACATCATCTAACTATTTCTGTCAAGTACCTCTGCATGAAGGTTGGTTAGGCATGTCATTCAGAAAAGTATGCAAATTAATATTCAAATATTCAATCTTTCCCTTCATTATCTACATTTCTTTGCAAACAATGGATTAATGTTAGCAGCAAATCAAAGCTCACCTATAAAAACTGAGACAAAATCTAGAAAAAACGAACTAACTTTAGATCTGGTGCAGACCCTTTCTCAATAGCAGAATATACGTTTTTCCATAAAGAATGAAATGATGCATATCTGCACCCAGCCAGTTAGCACCTGACTTAAGACTTAACATCTATTTAAACCCTTTTGGCTTAACATCAGTTACATGTCCTCATTTGGTTGTGATACAGTTAAATTCCCCAGATCTCATCACTTCATGACAAGAGCTATTTAGGACCACAACACAATATAATCTAGATCAGTGGTTCTCAACTGGTCTAACCTCAGGACCCACATTTGTCCTTGGTCGTTAAGTCACGACCCAAAAATAATTTAATTTCCGAACCACTATATTTATTTATTTATATCTTTATTTATTTCACAAAACAATTTGTGCAGTAATTCACAATGTCTAGATACGCATAGCTTAAAACACCTACACGACCTTCAAAATTAAAACACACCATTGTAAGTTCGGTAAACTTAAAAAATACAAATAAAAGTTAGACTTTTTGACAGAGCTGAAGCACATGTCCGCGACCCACTTTTCGGTTGGGACCCACCAGTTGGGAAACACTGATCTAGATAAAGCGCATGAGGACAACAAAGCATAAATCACAAACAAAGAAACAGCCACTCTTCGGCCACATTTCCAAGTAAAATATTTCCAACACAAATGTCCTGCCTGTTGACATCGCAGTTACATTCCGGCAAATCCAAGTCCTCGCTTGGGCAGCCGGCCATATTATCTGTCACTAAATCCAAAACCATGGGGGAGAGGAATTCCTAAAAGTCAATGTTAATGTGCTGCAAGCGTTACGAGGAGCTCCAAACTCCCTTCTCTTTCGTCTGAGTGCTCCAAATGGGACTTTCTCTGTGCCGTGTCCCTGGAAGGGGAGGGGGTGGTGTTCGGGTGGCACAAGTGTGACTGATCAACTGGTGCTTCTGCAGGTTAAAAAGAGGACCCCAAACAACTGTGTGTGTGTGTGTGTGTGTGTGTGTGTGTGTGTGTGCGTGCGTGTGGGTGCGTGTGCATGTGGGTGTGTGTCAGCGAGTGTTCGAGAGTGACAAGTGCTGCTGTTGCTAAAAGAGGACTTACAGTCAGAGGCATGTGCCACAGGGCTGACCTGCGGCTGGAATGTCATACAGCAAATGTGCACACAAGGCTCCGAGCGTGCACAGCAGCGAACCAAGCAGACCGAGTGTCTGCGCATGTGAAAAATGGGAAAACCGCCCAATAGTACATTCTTGCAAGAAAAACAAAATATCCTTACTTCCCCACCGGGCAGAAAAACAACAACAAAAATAGTAATAATAAACAATGAACTAAGACAGATCGCAGACAGAATCCTCAGTAAACTGAGAATGCAAAACTTTCTGCACGTTGAAACAACAGCAACTGGTCTTGTCTTTGTTGATTCTCAGTAAAGGATAAATGGAAGAGGCCAAGACTGCAGCTGTTTCTATGAGGTCACCCTCATAGAACCCCCCTATCCTCTCTTTCATTCTCAGAGGGGAACAGCCGGACAGTAAGAGCGGAGAGAGATGACATTGGGTCAGTGTTTAGAATGAAGAATGGAAACATACTTTAATTTTAGTAGCTGTAAAAAAAAACTTCGAATTATAAAAGTTTGTCCATTTTTTTTGGTGATAATTCCTTCATTACTCGCATTTTTAACTAATCCACAATTTTATTTACCATTGTATGACTTCTCAAATCTCCCCGACTAACAACAACGAGGATGTCTGTAATTCCTCAGCAGCATTGTGGGTAAATTGTTTCTTCACATTTTGGAATGTCATGTAGGCTTGACTGCAACCATTCACACCCTTCTCCACTAGGGGGAGTCGTGCAATGTGTGTAAGGCCTATACATAACATTTTAGCATACATAATTACCTTGAACACTTAATCCAGTTACAGAACCAGCATGAACTTTAAAAAGAATTAAGCCATTACATGCCAAATTCTATGTCACACTGTCTCATTTCAAAAGCCAGTTCCTTTCCTTTCACAAGCAAGACGGCATACCACTCTGTTTTAGGCTTAAATATCACATTGTTTGCCTTCACTCCATCTATTCTAACCTGGCCTCACCATACCAGAGGAAAGCTGGAGCCTAATCTGGGACCCACCTGGCAGCGAGGAGGTCCAGAAGGTGTTGCCAGCGCTCGCTGACTTTGTTGAGTTTGTGTTGGATCTCGGCGGCCTTGCTGTCTTGGCTGGCCCGGGCCAGACGCTCGCCCATCACTTGTAGCTGCAGCTTGTTCTCCTGAGCTACGCTGATCTCCTCCTGGTAGTCCTGGTGACGAGACACGGGGGGGGTTCACACAGGGAGGTGTGCAGTGTATGGGGCGTGCACAGGTTTTTGAATACTCGGTTAACCATTCTGGGTGCCGGTATTCGAGTGCCGAAATAACAATTTGGGTATGGCGCATTGCATCATGGGACGTCAGGGAGGAAGTATGGCATCGGCAGCAGCATGAAACTGGAGTTAATAATTGTTTTGGAAGAGACTTGGGTAAACATTCACTGATTTTATGTTTTCAAACACTGATAGTGTATATAAATCTTTAGTGGCTTATAACAAGCCTGTTCAACAAAGTTAGATTGCTGTTCATTTAATAGGCAATCTGAATGCATATTCCTTGGGTCTACAGACTACAATATTTACATTTATTAGAGCATATAAAATATATAATTATTATAGGGTTATCATCAGATTGAACAGAAATCCAGTGTAGACATGGTTAATGTTGTAAATGACTATTATAGCTGTAGACTATTGTATAAAGCAGATTTTTTAATGGCCGTACATAGGTGTACAGAGGCCCATTTTTAGCAACCATCACTCCTGTGTTCCAATGGTATTTTGTGTTAGCTAATATAAGTTTGATAATTTTATCATCATCAAGGCAAATTGATCGTCAGAAAACCCTTTTGCAATTATGTTAGCACAACTGAAAACTGTGATGATTAAAGAAGAAATAAAACGTCCCTTCTTTAAACTAGTTGAGTATCTGGAGCATCAGCATTTGTGGGTTCGAACTGTCTCCTGAAACTCGTCAGTCTTTTCTTGTTCTGAGCAATGAAGGCTAAGTGACCCAGAACGTTTGAACGTCAGCGTGTACGGTACATAGACAGTACAGGTACATGGTGTGTCGCTGGGTTTGTTCACCTTGCGCAGTTTTTCGATCATCTCCTCGATGCTGATGTCAGAATTCTGGGAGACTCTGCTCTCCATCTGGGTCAGCCACTCGCACAGATCCTTGTTCCTCTCACTGAAGACGGCCCACTCGTTCAGCTTCTCACCAACCTGCTGCCTGCGCAGAGAGAGCTGCAGTTGGAGAGGGAGAAGGGGGGGTGGGGGGGGTGGCAGTTGGAGAGGGTGAGGGCCAAGGAGAGCACAATGAGAGTAGCGAAGCAGAATAAGGAAAACGGACCAAAGGTAGAGATTTTGAGGTGAGGGGATTGCATTGTAGCTACACGTAGCTACACACAGAGGGCGCCAATACTCGTTTGCCGGTAGCAGCTTTGCACCGTGACGAATGATAAGTGTATATAAACTTGTCACTGTTAGAGAAGATTTGGCAAATTTTTCATGGGCACAACCCACACACTGCTGCTCATCCCACAAATGCATGTTCCTTTATTGCCAAGAAGCATTGTTACAACAAAGAAATAATCTACCAAACACACATTTCCTTACTTTTTGTGCATAGTTTACAGTATATTGCATTTTCTTCATTGATCATTTAAACGCTTTCTGCATTTTAAACGGTAATACACAGTTAGTAGGTATTACAGGAGTAATTTGATTGGACAAGACAAGTCTATGACACAAATTCCCATTTTTTTGCGAGGCTAAAACTGGTCACTACTTTACTGTATTCATAAAGCACCTCTATATCTAGCAATAGCTTATCCTTTCCCCTAAAAACGTCTTATTATATCCCCGTAATACTGTCGTCACTGTGGCGCCCGGCACCTCAGCCAAAGACAAGCCAAGTTAGCCACAGATATGCCAACTAAACTGTCACTGTGTGTAATGCACTACGCACACTTTGCCTGAGACAAGGACGTTTCGCACAGATAAGTTACTGTTTAGTTTTATCACACACACACACAAGCTGTCTCAGCACGCTGTGTTATGCTAAAGCATCAGGCAAGCCAACTGCCCTTTGTATCCAAGATAGCGAGGAGACTTTCTCGCTATCTAGAGTTAACTCAATTGAGTAAACATGTTAAAACAGCAAACACCCTCTTGGCTATTCCCATTCATTGATCAGCTACCAGAAATAATATGTAAGTCATTACTAGTAAGTAAGTATGCAAATGCTGAGATTCATGCATGCGTACATACAGTATTTTGTGAATCTCTGTGTGTGTGTGAGTTTGTGTGTGTGTGTGTGTGTGTGTGTGTGTTTGTGTGTGTGTTTACCTGGTGACAGATTTCTTCCCACTGACGCTGCAGCAGCTGGAGGCGGTCCCGAAGGACGGTGAGGTCATCGGTACTGACCACGCCCTCCAGGGAGTCCCTCAGCATGAACAGGGAAGTGAGGTCATCGGTCCAGCCCTCCACACTGCTCTCTAGCTCCTGCAACCACATCACAGCGACATGCAGTCCTTTGTAGGGGAGCACACCCAGGAACTAGCCACGTCCATTAACCCCCGTCACCTCAAACCATCCCCCCCCCTGTGAAGAAGACGTGTTTACCCCCTTTCTAATAAAAATGTAGACTATACTCTATTTAATGTCCATCTTCTCCATTTAAATCAGGCAGATGTGTAAAGTACTATCATATTGGTCTGCAGTACAGCAGAAATAAAAAGGCAATATAATAGCACATGATAATTAAAGGAAGGCATACAACCTGCAGGTGGTTCTCTAAATGCTACACACACACACACACACACACACTTGGTCTGACCAAGGTTATAAGCAGGACAAAGTAAAGCGTATAGCACCCAACCTCCAACCTCCTCCTCCGTCACGTGACGTAGAGACTCCAGTCACCCGAGAATGTCTCTTGTTACGCAACGCACAAAACAAAGGCACGTGCATGCCGGGGGGGGGGGGGGGGGGGGGGGGGGGGGGGGGGGGGGGGGGGGGGGGGGGGGGGGGGGGGGGGGGGGGGGG